>JAXIVD010004367.1:32500-36628 GCA_036785275.1 Cancer borealis | reverse complement strand
TTGATTAAATTTTTTAACTATCATCTAAATGCCATATGCTAAAGGTAAAGCTACTTTATAACAACCAAATAATAAAACTCTAGCATTTATATATATATATATATATATATTTTTTTTTTATTATTATTCCTGCTATCAAATGATAGAGGCCAATGGCAGGTGTGTGTGGCCGTGAAAAGCCAAGTGAACTTCACATTGAGTTTATGTAATGTTGTCTGAGGAAATTTTGAAGTTCAGAGGCTTGTCTTTATTCTCTAAACGAATCTGCATTGGAATAGGAATGGCAATTAGTGCGGTACAGTCCCACTCGTGCTACAATAACACACGATATAAATGAACATTCACTAAACTCTAACATTCTTTTGGAGCCTTAAAGTTATGTCACAAAACTATTGATGAGGTGTTATTAATAAGATAGTTATGTTCATGCTTCTTTAATATAACCAGCAAAATAACAGGAGGACATATAGAGTTTTCCTTCAATAGACATTCGTTGTGCAGCCTTGACTTCCGTGCCCTCAAGAGGAGTGCAGGAGGTGGAATGGCGTGTGGATTGCCTGAGTGCGTTATGCTTTCTCTTGACAACCTGAACAGAGGCCGTGGCGTGGGAAGACAGGACAGCCGGGGAAGTATTGAGGCAGGTGGGGTGAGGGCGGAGGCAGGGTGCTGTTTGTCGATACACTGGAAGAGGAGGAAGAGGAAGAGGAGGAGGAGGAAGAAGAGGAGGAGGGTGGTCACGCTTTGCCTCTCCTGTCACGTCCCTTCTTTTCCCTTCAAAACTTTGCCTTACTTCACCCACTCTCCGCCTCCCTCACTCATCGTACCATTTACTCACCTTTTTAATCCTCCCTTCACCCTTTGCGACCTTCTTCCACCCTTCACGACCCTGCTTCACCCTTCATGGCCCTTCCTCACCCTTCACCAACCTCCATAATTTTTCGCGAATCTCTCTTAACTTTCATGGTCCTCCCTCACGCTCCCTCTTCTTTGACCCTCCTTTACTCCACTCTACCCTTCCTTGACCCACCCACACCTACCCCACTCTACCCTTCTCTCCCCCTTCATGCTCCCTTCCTCACCATTATAACCTTCCCTGCACAATGGTTGCCACACCTCACCAACACCCGCCTCAGTTGAACAGCAAAGCGCACAGTTGCCTGCCACTCACTCCGCCTTCACGTCCGCTGCAGCCGCTCGGGGACACTTGCTACAGATATCTACGAACTGGCAACGCTTTTATCCACACGTCAGTGGCGACACGTGATTGGACGCTTGAACTGCTACCTCATTATCTGATTGGTGGAAAGTCTCACTCACACTATCCTCTGCACTCATATATCCATAAATTATTTGGTGCATGTTTGTAGATACTATGATTTTTATTATTATTTTTTTTCTTCACTATTCCTCCGTCGACCCACAAGACTTCTGTATGACAAATGTTAGGTTATGTAAATATTGTATTCTTGATTACTACTCCCGCGACTCTACCAACTGATACTTCTGTTACTACTGCTGTTGTTACTGATGCTGCTACTGCTATTGCTAATACTGCTGCTACTGTTGTTGTTGTTGTTGCTCATTGTCATCTTTCTTGTTGCCATCGTCGCCTCCGCCGCTACCTCCATCGTCGTCATCGTCCTTTTCCTTTTTCTTAGTGCTATATTACCAATACCTCTAACACCATCATCACCACCACAAACTTCACCACCACTACTATTGCTACTACTATAACAACAACAACTACTACTACAACTACTACCAACATCACCACCTATACAACCTTTCCTACATTCTTACCTATCATTCATTCAAAGCTGAGGAACTATAATTTTTCTGTGTGCCTGACAATCCCTTGGGTGGTAAATGGTTGGATGGAGAGTCAATCATATGTTGTCTTCTGAACAAGATGATGAACAGTAACAGTCATGCCTTATTTACAGCACCGGATTGGGAAGTTATCGTCATCCGTCATCCGTCATCCATTCACTCCCCAGCCTCGTGATGGATGTCTTACTATTCCTTGTAATGTCCTAATGTTTACTCTTTATCCAATTATCCTTTCTCTACATCTTTTTATCCCTTTCTATTTATGTCCTCCTGATATGCTATTACCGGAAATGTTAGTCTTCTTTATCCATTTACTCTCTCTCCCTCCCTTCCTTCCTCCCTCCCTCCCTCCCTGCCTTCCTTCCTCTCTCTCTCTCTCTCTCCTCTTCCCTCTCCCTTTCTGCTTTCCTTCTTCATCCCCCTGTCGTTCCATACACCGCCATACATCTATTCTCTCGTTCCCCTATTCACTTTCCTGCCAACCCCCTCATTCTGTGCACCCATTTCCTCCTCATCCTCATCCCTCTCCTCCTTCCCCTCTCATTTTCCTCCTCCCTCATCGTGACTATTCTCCTCTTAAACGAAGGTATTAGAAACGTCCGTTCCTCATCTCTTGTAGTTTAAAAGGAGAACATAACCTTTATTGAAACACAAGGCGACAGGGATGTGTAGGTGGCGTTGAAGATGGCGTTGATGGCACTAGATAGACAGGAGGTACATAAGGAGACTATAGTGTTGCTGCTGTCACTAAATAATGCAGTGTAAATCATTGTGTTCACTGCATAGCGTTAGTATATGAGATAGTATGAATCTACGAAGAGGTTACTAATGTAAACAGTACGATGTGTTTAGTAATGGGTGGTGGTGGTGGTGGTGGTGGTGGTGGTGGTGGTAGTGGTGGTGGTGGTGGTGGTGGTGATGGTAATGGTGGTGATGGTGGTGGTGGTGGTGGTGGTGGTGGTGGTGGTGGGGGTGGTGCCACGATCATCTTTATCTGCCAAGCTCGATATCCTGGAAAGTTTGTATGTGACGTGTATTTGTATGTTTTCTGCATGACGACCACAAGAAGTAATGTCACGTACAGTATGTCATGTTTTTGGTATTAAAGCTGACATCTGAGTTATGGATTATGCATTTTATTGAGAAAAAGAATATTGAAAATGTATAATTCTATTTCTCCTGAGTAAAGTTTGCCTATTTGTTTGATTTTATGTATCCACGTAACATGTATTTGATCACTTAAATGCTTTGAAATTTTAAACAAAGTTGTGAGAATAAGGATAAGTCTTTGAATATGCAAATAAAGTCTATTTCCAGCTCAACTTGTTGACACAACACAATAGTAATGGAAGATACAATCCACTGAAACATTTATAATGCACAATGTTTTTTTAAACTTTTGTTTCTTGTGCATCATTAAAATGTATTAGATACCAGGATAGATGTATGCATGTTGAGGCCACTAGCTTACGTGTGCGTGAGCACACACACACACACACACACACACACACACACACACACACACACACACACACACACACATGCACATACACACACACACACACACACACACACACACACACACACACACACACACACACACACACACACACACACACACACACACATACACACACACACACACACACACACACACATACACACACACACACACACGCACACACACACACACACACACACACACACACACACACACACGTTGTGAAACCACACCACTGGGTTGCCACACAGGTGTTACACACGCGTGTGTGAGCCACACCTGCACCTCAGTCCCGAGGATATACAGAGGAGGGGAACATTGTATTGCACATCGCTCTTTATATAGCACATGGTCTAAGAAATGTTACTACAAAACATTATGGTTGAAATTATTTATTTGGATGACTTGACTCGCTGACAGGCTGGGTAAGTCAACCAATACCTGACTAATTAGTTATTTGTTCGGATAACTTACTATTGAAATGGATGACAGACTGATCTTATCCAAACAGATAATAACGTACTCGGTAAGTGATTGGTTGCCTGGCTGGCTCACATGCTGACCTCAACACTAACTGGTTGGTTAGCAGACTGACTGAGTGGGACTAACTCACTGTTTGGTTGGCTGAATAAGTGGTTGAGTTGCGCACTTACTCACTGAGCGGTGACTCCCTCTCTTAACTGGCTTAACTGACTGATTGACTACATGACTAGGAAATACTGAATCCGCTAGCCTCCTTGTATCATGAATCTTTATAAACAAATCATTTCAATAATATGACCTTAGTTCTTAAAATG
>JAXIVD010004367.1:22500-30000 GCA_036785275.1 Cancer borealis | reverse complement strand
CACACACACACACACACACACACACACACACACACACACACACACACACACACACACACACACACACACACACAGATACACACACACACACACACACACACACACACACACACACACACACACACACACACACACACACACACACACACACACACACACACACACATTTTGTCTTGTTTAAATACTCAATATTACTTATCACGTCTTTGCGAGGATCAGCGGCATTCCTTATTTCACAGAGATTGAAACACGAAATGAAATATTATATTGAAAATTATACCTGAGAGGCATATAAAAAATAAAGAAAAACAAGCGTATAATTTCTTTTGGTCAGTGCAATATAGCAGGTTTTGATCTATAAGTTGCCTCAAGGAACTCTGAGATACATCTGAATCAATTGTGATTATTTTTGTATATTGCATATCCAATTGCAATATTTATATAATAATGATTAAGGCAGCACGTAAATATTTGTATTATTATCGAACTAAATGGTGTTGTAATAAATTTGTTCTAGTCATCGTTAGTGTTCGGTAAAAAAATGAATGGTTTAAAGAAAATATATTGAATTGAAAATTATAGATGGTCACAATAATATTTTTAAGAATGCTATTACAATAGATTTTATGATATCACCAGCAGACTATGATATAGTCTTCGTTCATTTTGCCTACACAGAATTGTTATGTGTACGCGTGCTGCCGTAAATCAATACACACACACACACACACACACACACACACACACACACACACACACACACACACACACACACACACACACACACACATGGCTGTTCATCATTTGTATTCTATTCCCATTAACACATTCATCATCCTGTGCAGCAGAACACTTGGTCATAACTCATGATAACAAACATTTCCATCATCTCGCGTTGGCCGTGTTTTCCTTCCTCGTTTCACGGTCTTCACAATATTGACACTGAGGTTCTCTTTGCTGTGTGATTATTGTGTGATTGTGATGTATGTAAAAGCGATTGTAAACAGAGATAAGATTGCAGCAGCAGACAACAGAGCGCATCTTGATAGTATAAAATCAACAACATATTAATAAACTAATAATAATAAAGGAATAATAACAGGTAATAATACAAAACTCGTGTACCTTAATAACAATAATAAAGTGTACCTCAATAATAAACAAAAATGTCCGCTTCCAAACAGTAGCAATTTGCTGAACGCAGCACTTTAGCTAATCAAGTTTGTCTTTTTTATGAAGACAGGTAACAACTTAGTACTTACTATGATAATTTTGTAACCCGACCCTGCTACGAAAATTTAATAAGTACTGTAGTTGTGCTGTTTACTTGGTGTTGCTGCCGCCATTAACTAGCGCCAACATTTCCTCCTCCCATCCCGAGCGTCCGGCCGTACCATGGGCTCACCACTCACTCACAGAGGGTGGCTGGCGGCCGGGAGAGGCGGATATAGCGGATGACGAGTGGTGGGTGGCGGGGCGAGTTGCAGGGCGGAGGAAGGAAGGGAGGGAGATAGGGAGCGACCGCACTGCCTTGCCTCCGCTACCTGTGTTCCGCCGATGCCTCCCGCTAGCCCGCCCGTCCGCCTTACCGCCCGCTCACTTGCACGTTCATTCTCTTTGCCTCTCAGGAAACTCTGCACGCCCGATCCTCCGTCCAATGGTACTTTGTCTGAAACTGTGGCTTGGCTTCTCTTGATATAAGGAAATGTAGAACAATTAGCTTCATAAATTGCCGATAAAATGTGCCGAAGCTGAAATGTACAATAAAAAGGTTCACTTATAATTATACGTTTTACTTCCATTGGTTCTAACCGCGAAAGACTTACAGGAAATTCAGTTCTATTTTCTTTTAATTGTCTACATGTTATATTTCTGGTGAGGCAAATTATTTTCTCCCACATATATAAAGGGGAAGGCTCAGGGTTAAATTGATATTATTACTATGTGGTAGAAAGATGTAATCGTGTGTGTGTGTGTGTGTGTGTGTGTGTGTGTGTGTGTGTGTGTGTGTGTGTGTGTGTGTGTGTGTGTGTGTGTGTGTCTGTGTGTGTGTCTGTCTGTGTCTGCGTGTGCGTGTGTGTATGTATGTGTAACAAGATCGATATCAAAGGCAAACAGTGAATGACAGGGAAGCCAACAAGCAAAGTAAAAGAATACAAATTATAAACTGTATTTTTAATCGCATGGTCCATCTTTTTCTTTTTTTTCATTGATTTTCATACTAGCCATAGAGTCCTTAACCTGCTACCTGAAACCTGTGTTACTGTGTCCTTCAGGTACATGAATGCTTACTTCCCAGGTGTTACCCAACTAATTAATGACTGGCACAGGTGGTGAAGTTGGCTGGTGGTAGTGGTGGCAGCTGTGGTGATGGTAGTGGTAATGGTAATGGTGATGGTAGATGGTGATGGTGGTGATGGTAGTGATGTTTTCTTCTTGATATTAGCTACTCGTGATTGTGGTGATTGTGATTGCAATGATGACTGACAGTGGTGAGGGTGGTGGTATCCTCTTCAGTGATGGGTAGTGATGTTGGAAGTGGTGGTGGTGGTGGTGGTGGTGGTGGTGGTGGTGGTGGTGGTGGTGGTGGTGGTGGTGGTGGTGGTGGTGGTGGTAGTGGCAAGTAATATCTCCGTCATTACCTCGAACTCCTCGACCTCATGTAGCATTCCTATCAAGATGTGGTGGCCAGGCCGGCATCCCAAGAGTGGCTGCTCTCTCTCTCTCTCTCTCTCTCTCTCTCTCTCTCTCTCTCTCTCTCTCTCTCTCTCTCTCTCTCTCTCTCTCTCTCTCTCTCTCTCTCTCTCTCTCTCTTTCTCTCTCTCTCTTTCTCTCTTTCTCTCTCTCTCTCTCTCTCTCTCTCTCTCTCTCTCTCTCTCTCTCTCTCTCTCTCTCTCTCTCTCTCTCTCTCTCTCTCTCTCTCTTATACACGTACACGTACACATACACATACACAGACACACACACACACACACACACACACACACACACACACACACACACACACACACACACACACACACACACATACACCACTCTCATGTTAAAAAGTCTTCTCCTCCTCACATTTACAAGTAAATAATTCTAAAATGTATATTTTCAGCTTATAAACGGTTTATCATTATTATTATTACACACACACACACACACACACACACACACACACACACACACACACACACACACACACACACACACACACACACATACACATCACCCCATAATAGAGCACAATTACAAATCATAAAAATAAAGAAAAACTTCAATCAAACTCACTTTGAATAATTTGAGAAGAAAGATAGACGGGTTCATGAAGGAAGGGGAAGGTAAGGGAGGGAGAGGAGGGGAGAGGAAGGTTGGACCAGCAGGCAACCGTGTCCCGAGGTGGTGGTTAGCGGTCCACCTCCATGGTTAAGGACTCAAGGCGTAGCACCGGTACACGATTTGGGCGGTCCATAGTGCTGGGGATAAAGAGGACATGAGGGGGGGAGGAAAGATAAGGAGAATAAGAAAGCAGATGGAGGTGGGAGACGAGAGGATGCATCATAAGGCTATTATATATCTGAAGACGTTTTTTGATTTTTTTTTATATTCAGTAAGTGTTCTCGTGTGTGTGTGTGTGTGTGTGTGTGTGTGTGTGTGTGTGTGTGTGTGTGTGCGCGCGCGTGCGTGCGTGTGTGTGCGTGCGTGTGCGTGTGCGTGTGCGTGTGTGTGTGTGTGAGTGGATTGGGTAAGAGTAATGATGAAGAAAAAACACAAAAGTAAATGGAAATATGCTGATGACACACACACGCGCAGCAAACCGTAGTAATCGCTTGGCAGAGAGAGAGAGAGAGAGAGAGAGAGAGAGAGAGAGAGAGAGAGAGAGAGAGAGAGAGAGAGAGAGAGAGAGAGAGAGAGAGAGAGAGAGAGAGAGAGAGAGAGAGAGAGAGAGAGAGAGCGAGAGAATAAAAATGAAGCTACTCAAAAAAGTAAATGCAATCTCATGGTATAGAGTGTGAAGACCAGAAAATAAAGTAAAAAATGAAGAAAAAAAAAGACTACTTAAAACAATTGAAAGGAGGAATAATCACATTAAAAAACATACAGCAAAGAACGAGAAGAGGAAATACAGGAAAAGAAAAAGAGAAGAGGAAGGAGGAAAGGAGATGGAGTGTTGACCCAATCTGATGACTGAAAATTAAGACTCCAAAAAAAAAAGTGATACAATGATTGTTCCTTTGTGTGGGTGAACGTCTCGTCTCTGCCTGTATTGCTGCTCACCTGTTGTATAGTGGCGTTCAGTATAGTATAGTGGCGTTCAGTATAGTATGGTGGCGTTCAGTATAGTATAGTGGCGTTCAGTATAGTATGGTGGCGTTCAGTATAGTATAGTGGCGTTCAGTATAGTATAGTGGCGTTCAGTATAGTATAGTGGCGTTCAGTATAATATAGTGGCGTTCAGTATAGTATGGTGGCGTTCAGTATAGTATAGTGGCGTTCAGTATAGTATAGTGGCGTTCAGTATAGTATAGTGGCGTTCAGTATAGTATAGTGGCGTTCAGTATAATATAGTGGCGTTCAGTATAGTATGGTGGCGTTCAGTATAGTATAGTGGCGTTCAGTATAGTATAGTGGCGTTCAGTATAGTATAGTGGCGTTCAGTATAGTATAGTGGCGTTCAGTATAGTATAGTGGCGTTCAGTATTGTATAGTGGCGTTCAGTATAGTATAGTGGCGTTCAGTATAGTATAGTGGCGTTCAGTATAGTATGGTGGCGTTCAGTATAGTATAGTGGCGTTCAGTATAGTATAGTGGCGTTCAGTATAGTATAGTGGCATTCAGCATAATATAGTGGCGTTCAGTATAGTATAGTGGCGTTCAGTATAGTATAGTGGCGTTCAGTATGGTATAGTGGCGTTCAGTATAGTATAGTGGCGTTCAGTATTGTATAGTGGCGTTCAGTATAGTATAGTGGCGTTCAGTATAGTATAGTGGCGTTCAGTATAGTATGGTGGCGTTCAGTATAGTATAGTGGCGTTCAGTATAGTATAGTGGCGTTCAGTATAGTATAGTGGCGTTCAGCATAGTATAGTGGCGTTCAGTATAGTATAGTGGCGTTCAGTATAGTATATTGGCGTTTAGTATAGTTTAGTGGCATTCAGTATAATATAGTGGCGTTCAGTATAGTATAGTGGTGTTCAGTATAGTATAGTGGTGTTCAGTATAGTATAGTGGCGTTCAGTATAGTATAGTGGCGTTCAGCATAGTATAGTGGCGTTCAGTATAGTATAGTGGCGTTCAGTATAGTATAGTGGCGTTCAGTATAGTATAGTGGCGTTCAGTCTAGTATAGTGGCGTTCAGTCTAGTATAGTGGCGTTCAGTATAGTATAGTGGCGTTCAGTATAGTATAGTGGCGTTCAGTCTAGTATAGTGGCGTTCAGTATTGTATAATGGTATTCAGTTTAGTATATTTGTAACTTTTGTTCTTTTCTAATAGCTTATTGGCTTGTTTCTTTCCCCTTTATAATAACCCTTGTTCCCTTCTCTTTTATAGTCTTGTTCCCTTTCCTGTATATATTTGTTCCCGTCCCTTCTATAGCCTTAATCCCTTCCTCTGTAAAACCTTGTTCTTACTCCTGTAAAGCTTTGCTCCCTTCCTATATAACCTTTTTCCCTTCCCTTGTATATCCTTGTTTCCTTCCTTAACCACTTTTTTCCCTTCTTTGTGTCTTGTTACCTACCTTTTATTAACTCACATAAGCATACCAATCAAAAATTACCTTAGTATTTTGTTTTCTACGGATTTAGTCAAATGTGATTTGATACCTAACATCTTGAAAGAGTTTTGAGTTGAAGTAAGATACAGAAAAAGACAGAAACAAACCATTTCAGAACTTATAATAGAAAAGGGAACGAAGGAGTAAAAACACTGTTGCTTGACCTTTGAATTGTACAAAATGAAAGTAAATAGAAAGTCTTGCGCAGTTGATTTGTGAGAGGCAATGAGGGGGAAGGTAGGCAGTTAACAAGCTCAAAAGAGGAGAAAACGTGGAAACAGCGGCAGAACAAGAAAGGAAAAAAATACATTGCTGTGAAGTGTGAATGATTGAAGACTATTAAGTATGGAAATAGATCAAATGAATATAACCTTTGACTCCACTTTGGTTATGTTATGGTATTAGTGGAACTCTGATTGGATGGACTAACCCACTGTACATAATCAATATATGAGTTGAGGGAGGATTTTCGGTGATGGATGTAATAAGTGAGATTCAAAAAACAGCTTTCCATATGAAGCTTTAAGTGAAGGTCATGACAAAAGACAGAAAAGAGGGGATTGTGATGAAGAAGAAAGGGATAGTTACCTTTATGGCTGTGTTTGGTTGATAGACAGTAATAATCAATTCAAGGGCATCGGAGACTAGAAGGTTTTTATTGTCTCTTAGAAAAAAATAGAAGCCCTCTTTATGTCTGCAGGAATTACGTTTGTTGAATGACGTCAAAAATGTGGTAAGGTAGTGAGCCTTATTCCCTTCCTTCCTTCCTGTTGTCTTGTCCTCGTCGCGTGCCGCCTTATACCGGGCAGGTGGAAGCAGCCCTCCCTCTGCCCGGTGGATGAGTAATGGCGGTGGGCCCTTGTGGAGAGCCGAGGGTGAAATCTTCACTAATTAGCGAATAATGAGATGGAAAAACAGACCATCGGGACCACCTGGTGTTGCGGTTGCAAAACTCTTCCGTGGAGGTGGTGGTGGGGGGGAGGGGGCAACATAAGTCTTCTCTGTCTTCTCTGACTCTTGCCTTCTCTTCGTGTCTTAACTATCATAAGGCAGATGCAGCTTGACCTGTAAATACAATAGATCCTGCTTTTTTATGTAATACTATAAACTTATTTTACGCATACACAATCTTATTTCTAAAGATAAAAATGAAAGTATGGTACTTTTTTTTTTATATATCCATGCCTCGGTGTTTCCATTTGATTTATATTCTATGGAACATCACATTTCCTTTAGGTTACACTTCCCCTCAACCAGGTGACTGAGGCTACTGATGGCAGTCTTTATTTTGTTCCCTGCTACTTCTTCTGTGCTATTATGTCAATACAGGTGATATCTCTTGTTCTTGTGCCCACAACCTTCGAAATTTTTCAACATCCATATAAAGTCTACTTTTTACTCTTTTTAAAATAATTAGTTTGTGCCGTATATATCCCACCTAATATACTATGTAAACAATCTTTTAACTTTAACTTTTAAGATGGAGCACATTTTGACCATCTAACCTTTGGTGAAATTTCCATTTAAGGAGATTTCGATGCTCACTACCACCCTTGGCTGTATCTTCCTTTCTGACCAATCTGGTAAACAACTCTTCAACTTTGCCAGCCTGTATCAACCAGAGTAGCTGGTGCACCATCTTACTTGTATTTCTTACAGCCTTGGACATACGCCCAACATTCAAGACTTTTTTTTCTTCAAAATCTTTAATCCCTTGGCTTATTCTGTTAAACATTTCTT
>JAXIVD010004367.1:12500-15000 GCA_036785275.1 Cancer borealis | reverse complement strand
TGAACACTACAGCCTTCCCCCGCCTCTCTAACTCTTGGATATTACCGAGAATTGCAGTTGTGAGATAGCTGTTATCTTTGAAATGAAGTCTTTGTAGAACTTCCATCGATGATTTGGAGTCAGTATGTATCACTATCGATGTGACGTTTTGCCTCAGCGCATGTACTGTCACTTGTAGGATTGCTGCTAGTTCGGTTTGTAGGCTACTACACCAATCAGGCAGCCTCCACAAGAACTCTTCTGAGTTGTGTGTGGTGGTCGTGTGGGAGTGTTTGTGTGTGATGATTTTTTTGCGTGTGTTGTGTTTGAGTGATGCTGTGATGCTTTTATTTTTGTTTGTTTGCCTGATGAAACAAATTTTTGACTTGTTTACTTATTTTTGTACATTATCATTATCATTATTGATTTTGATATTGTTATTATTATTAATAATAAGATTTATTATTAATATTATTATTTTGATCTATTTTTTTTTTTCGTCTTACTAGCCTGTGGTGGAAATTAATCTGTTACCCCGGGACATAGGGCCACTGTGACATCCGAGTTTCCAAAGTTTACCTTCCCCAGGATTCCTTAGATACATATTTATCTATGAACACGTTTTGGGAGGATGAACAGCTGGGTGAGCTGTGCGCCGCCTGCCTTCGTCTAGGATCTAACTCTTGCCAGCAGATGCGTAGTCAGATGTGCTAACCACTGCACCACTAAGGCACTATGATTAAGAGAAAAAAAGAGATAGACAGGGACAGTCAAAGACAAAGACAGAAAGGATATCAGTCTTTACCCGAACAACCTTATTTAGAATGACTGGTTTGAGGGGAGCAGCATTTTCCAGTGGGCGGCCTCGAACCAACAGAGGAAGTGGGGCACGTCCATCAAGTAAGTACCAGTCCGCCTTGCCTTGCCTCGCCTTGCCTCGCTTCCTCCGCTGCCGACGAACGCACTTCCACCTTATTCCCATGAAGTCTTTTGAGGCAAGATATCGCTGTGCCGGAACGGAACGGCAGACACGCGGGTGGTGCAGAAAGTGTATATTTAGGGTACGGTTACCTGGAGCGTGTCATTATCTCGGGGAAGGAAAGAAGAAATTTCCTCCGTCATGTCCACTTGCACACCTGGTATAGACAGGTGAGAGCCAGGGGGCCCTTCTGCGTCCCCGCCCCCTGTCAGGCTACCGTGGCAAAGGCAGGGTTGGGTGGAAGGGTGGGGGTGAGAGAGAGGTGGTCTGCAGGTCGTCTCCCTCTCACTTCCCTTGCCCGTCACTCTTCCTCTTCTCATTTCTTCATTTTTTCTCCCTCTGCCCTCGTTGTTTCGTTCACATTTTGTAGTTTCTCATTTATCGCTCCCTGCAGACCAATAGTGGGTGGGAGGAGTGGGTGGGTAGGTGGGTGAGTGGGTGGGTGGGTGAGCGGGTGAGGTGGTTGTTCGGGTGAGTGCAAAGCGAATGAAAGAGAGAAACAGAGAGAAAAAAAGAGAGAAAGGGAAATTGAGGTGAAGTCATTCGAAAACAATACTATCTTAAATCAAACAGACAAGAGTGCATCCGGGAAGCGACATCTATATTTTTTCTGCAACCTGAGTCTCCTCGAGACACCTGCTTACCGCCAAGTTAAGTAACACTGGCAAACAAAAAATAAAAGGGAGATAATGCAAACAGGCAAGAAAATAGCGTCTCCTGAAGGGCACGAAACAGGCCACGAATACAATGAAACAGCACCAGCGGGAGTCCGTCTGGGATCGTTAGAATTCTGGATGAAAAAATGCCCCAAGATGGTCCAGCCACACCCTAAAAAAAAAATATAAATAAAAAATCCTGAGTGAAGCATTGGCCAGTAACTCCCTTACACGACATTATTTATAACCTTGGGACTCTGATTAACTCCTTGGCTTTTGTTTTTATGCAGTTCATCCATCATGTCTTTATAGTGTCTAACAATATAGGAAAACACAACACGTCTTGTAGTTTTCTCTCTTTCTCTCTTTCTTCTCTCTCTCTCTCTCTCTCTCTCTCTCTCTCTCTCTCTCTCTCTCTCTCTCTCTCTCTCTCTCTCTCTCTCTCTCTCTCTCTCTCTCTCTCTCTCTCTCTCTCTTTTCTCTCTCTCTCTCTCTCTCTCTCTCTCTCTCTCTCTCTCTCTCTCTCTCTCTCTCTCTCTCTCTCTCTCTCTCTCTCTCTCTCTCCTCTCTCTCTCTCTCTCTCTCTCCTCCTCTCTCTCTCTCTCTCTCTCTCTCTCTCTCTCTCTCTTCTCTCTCTCTCTCTCTCTCTCTACATAATTTCTATCAAGTTTCCAGAGCTCTGAAGCAAAACTCTGGTCGGCCTCGCTTGAAAAAAAAAATATTCGTACCAAATTATAACACCAGGTGTAGAATATTGCTGCATGTGTCTTCATTCCATCCAATACTCTGCAAAGGCCTCCACTCTTCCCGCTCAGACATTGCTAACATCCTAAACTTTGGAGGTGATTGAATTATATCTTATCCTCGTATTACTATTCATATATTC
>JAXIVD010004367.1:0-7500 GCA_036785275.1 Cancer borealis | reverse complement strand
TATTCATGGTGATGAGTTTTTTATAATGCATCACTGCGTCACTCATTGCATGCTCACGAGAATATACATTGGATACAGATTAGTAAGAAATAATCACGAAACCAACGAAAGAAAACAGTGAATTATGCAAAAGCGGATTAGGAGATATTTATGGATTAGTAGTTAGTAACGCGGTATAAAAAGTTCATTGGCGCCCTTAACGACACGGCGGGGCTGAGAGGGTGGTGGTGGTGGTGGTGGCCCTCCCGCAGCATGACAAAGACACCTTTTACGAGGAATTGGAGAGTAAATATTTGTCAGCGCGAGGTGTCCAAGTAGGTGTTGATATATATAGAGCACGTAAATCTTGCAGTAATCAATGTTGGCGTACTTTATAAGCATACGACCAGCAAGCATTCATATTTACAAGGTGTTGACGAGGTAGGTGCCTGGGCTCCCTTCCTTCTCTGTTGGCAAGGACACATTTTGATCACATTTCCTACACGTCTCTCGCAAGGCAAAAAAGGGAATACACATAAAGAGGAGAAAAAAACCCAAGCCAGCCAGTCAATCTCTAAATGGCAGGCAGTCATAATGTTATAATCTGTAAATTACAATGAAAACTCGCTGGCTCTCCGTGTGGGTGAGCCATCAAGCCGCCGGACGAGCGCCATATACTTAAGCTTTAAACCTGACATATGGTGGCCTATCAGCTTATCAGGAGAGCCGCTGATTGGCTGACGCTCTAAATGGCGGGCTGTTTATTGTGGGGCCGACACGGGCTGGATAGAGGAGGACGCAGCGGCTTCTATCAGTCACGGCTACTCCAGGACTCCTAGGAAAGGGGTGAGGGTGGTGGGGGTGGTAGTGGGGGTGGTGGTGGTGGTGGTGGTGGTAATGGTGATGATGGTGCTGGTGGTGAGTCCTTCTTTCCTCCCTTTCGCTGATGTGTATGTGTGTGTGTGTGTGTGTGTGTGTGTGTGTGTGTGTGTGTGTGTGTGTGTGTGTGTGTGTGTGTGTATGTGTGTGTGTGTGTGTGTGTGTGTGTATTTGTGTTCTGATTATTTTTTTGCGTGTCTACTTTTATTGTATGTTCATTAGTCCTTGTTTCTGTCTGCGTGAAATGTACTGCATATCGGCTTTTTTTTTTTTTTTTGGTTGCATTCCTTTTTTTTTTACGGGGGGAATGAGAGTTGCTTGTACACACACACACACACACACACACACACACACACACAGACACAGACACAGACACACACACACACACACACACACACACACACACACACACACACACACACACACACACACACACACACACACACACACAGAGGTAATGAAACACGTACATATATAATCGAAACCAAAACAAGTTAATAAAACATTCCATTGATTGCTGAGCGGGAGAAAAAAAAGACCGAAACATTTCTTGAAGGTCAATAATAATCTTTGAAAGGACAAGAATAACCAAATCGAAACAGGTTCATGAAGCCTTGAACTCACTCACTCGCTCTCAAATAATCAATACAATAGAAACGCCACTGAGACATTGACACGCCAACCTCCCTAGTAGCAACACATATCAATAGCTTTTATTTGACCATTTACATCAATATGAAATGCACAGTGCCGGGGGAAGGCAGGTCGTTAAAAGTTGTGACTGACGATCTACTTGAGCTGCAAAGGCGATGTGAATACGTATTGCCTCATTAAAACTTGAGATTATTTATATACAGGTCAACCGAGGCAGCTTTAATGAATACAAGGAGAGAGAAAGGGAGAGGAAGAGAGATGAATCAGGAGGAAGGAAGGAAGGAAGGAAGAAAGGAAGGAGAATAGGAGGATCTGTACTCGATCTGTATATAGTCTTACATCGTTACACACCTACACACTTTCTCTCACTCATACATGCGCTTCTTATATATTCTTTATTTGTTTTTTTTTGCCTTAACCTTCCTTGCATGTCGTCTTCCACTCCAGTATTCGAACACCTACACCTAAGCGCCTTTCACACATTTTCCACACATATTCTATCACACAACTCTGTCTTGTCTCTACCTTCATGCACCTGTCTCTCTTATTTTGACAGCAATGCCACACCTTGTTTTGTTTATCCACCTCGAATCTATCCATTTGCACAGCTCAATTTTTTTTCTTCCATGATATCAGGACACACAAGCTTCAGTTACACTATTTTATCTCTCTCTACAACGCTATAGTATGTGTATGTATATTCTTATAAACATATATTTTGAATAATTGCAGCATGGTCACTTGGATTGAAAAAGAAAAAAACTGAATCTCCCTTTAGAAAGTTTGATTGAATACAACAGACATGGTTTCCTCTTGAACAGAAAGCAAATTAGGACTACAAGTTAGGTGAGGTTGTGTGCTGGAACGATACCTGATGATGCCTCTCACCACAATGATAAACACACACACACACACACACACACACACACACACACACACACACACACACACACACACACACACACACACACACACACACACACACACACACACACACACACACACACACACACACACACACACACACACACACACACACACACACACACACACACACACACACACATTGTTTTTTTCCTCTTGGTGTGCTAAGTGACCAATCAACACACTCCCCTTTTTTCTTTCCCTTTTTTTCTATCACCGGCGTCACAATAGTTAAGGAAAGTCATATTTCGTGGATGATAAATGGAGTCTTCAGGTCGTTGTCTGTTATTTATGGCTTCCCGATAATGGTGGTGATGGGGCGGTGGTGGTGGTGATGGTGTTGTGGTGATGCTAGTGGTGGAGGTCTGATGCTGGTGATGGTGATGGTGAGGTGATGTAATTGCAGTGGTGTTGCAAGGGTGACGAGTTTTTAATGGCATGGTCAAGTGGTGTTTGTTATGTTTTAGTGGTGGTTACAGTGATGGTGGTGGTGGTGGTGGTGGTAGTTTTTTCTTCTTTTTTTTATCCATTGATGCTGTGCCGTGTTTTTGTGGTGGTGGTGGTGGTTTTAAAGATACAGTTGTGGTGGTGTTTTATTATCTGTTGTGTTTGTCATGAGGTGTGTGGATGACTGATGTGGCCTTTTAAAGCGATGTTATTATGATAGTTATTGTTTACGTAGTTGTGGTCATGAACAGGAGGAGGAGGAGGAGGAGGAGGAGGAGGAGGAGGAGGAGTAAGAGGAGGAGGAAGAGGAGAAGGGGGAGGAAGAGGAGGAGGAGGAAGAGGTGGTAGTGGTGGTTGATGTAGTTGTGGTGGTGTGCGGTTGTTGTGGTCATTTGTGTGTGTTTTGATTGAAATTGATGAGTTAAGGTCTGAAGACAAATTTATGACAAAAATTCCACTGAACATTGATAGAAAAGTATATATATTAATTGTATGCAGAAAAAAAATATTTAAAAAGTTTATTTCTAGTTTAGTTTTCAAAAGCGTCTTGATTCTCCTTTTCTGACGAAGTTGATGTAGTAATGTACAGAGGAACATAACATAGATGATTGGTAGATGGAAATACAAATGATAATGATGTGGTGTGACTGTGGTGAGTGTGGTGAAGGACGTAGTTATAATTCTCACTAATGATGTGGAAGTAATGAAGTGAGGCGAGAAACCCTTGTTAGGTTGATGTGATGTCATGTAGTGTGGTGATGTGGGAGAAGTGATGCTGGTGTTACATTTCAGCAGTTGGTGGTATGATGGTGTTCCCTCCTTGCTGGTGTGGTATTAGTGGTGTGTGGTGGTTTCGTAATGATGGTGTGTGGTAATTAAATAATAGTGAGGTGTTGGTTGTAGTGTCCATTCATGAGGTGGTGGTGTGTGGTGGTTGGGTCTTGGTGGTGTGTGGTTGTTGGTTACCGATAATGTGGTAGCAGAGGTGGTGTGGTGACAGTAGTGTGTGGTGGTTGAGTACTGCCTGTGTGTTTGGGAAGAGGGACGAGAAAGGAAGAGGAGGACAAAAAGGAGTAGGAGCTGGAAGTGGAAGTGGATGTGAAAATAGAGGAAGAGTTGTTAGAGGAGGAAGAGGAGGTGGTGGTGGAGGTGGTAGTGGTAGTAAGGGAAGGAAGAGGAGATAAAAACAAGGAGGAAGAAGAGGAGAAAAAGGAGGTATTTTATAAGTGGTGCAGCAGGTAATGAGGCAACTCTCACCCCGTACTGGCCGATGGGAGAAGCAACACAAAACACTTGCAGACATTACCGAAGAAACTCTTGTTGAGAAAATTACGCGAAAGAAATTGCATCATAACACTTACACAATATCATCTATTTTGAGATCATATTTCCCCAAGATATGCATAATGATAAACAATGATCCTTGAAAACTAATAAAAAACACATTACTGTCCTTCATACATAATCATTTTCATCGTCCGGGTATCCTCTCATAGCAGTAGAAATGATAGTAATTCTCTCCAGTGACTCAGACGGACCGCCATGTTGTTTACCGCGGTCAGGTTCAAACATCCCGCAACAGATGGCGCACGTTGTCCGCTTCCCAACACTCACCTGGGCCAGACTAGGAGTTAATCTTATATTTACGATATACGCGGCATTTTCAGTAGTCTTTCCGATTTATTGACACCATCTCTGTCAGGCTAAGTGTCCTGTGCTGACGCCCTCCCGCCAGCGTCAGCCCGTCCATCATTCCAACGGCCGTAAACACCTTATTCCGTCCCATCAAAAGTGAACTCGAGGGCATAAAATAGAGCGATGTTCCTCCTCTTTTTATAACCACCTTCCATTCCTTCCATTATGTCGAAGGAGAGGTGCGTATCGTCGTTAAATTTGACTGTCTTCTACGTCTGAAACAATGACTGACGATGACAACTAAAAACTCGATTGTCAAGGCCGTCTGGGTATGGATGAGGGTGTGGACGGAGGGCAGACGTGGGCGGGAGGGAAGCAGTGAGGGCGGAAGGAAGGTGTGGCGAGGGCGGGAAGGAGAAGCTTCCGCCCGTCTTACACCCACAGACACACCAACACAAAACACTACTGAACACGATTACATCAGAAAAGAAACCATTAACGTCATTCCCTCCGCCATCGATGCCTCAAGTTGACGTTTGTAATTACTGCATTTAAGTCACCCCTTCTTTTCCTCCCCTTGTGACATGCCTACTACACTTACCTACTCCCCTTCCTCCATTCCTTACCTACACTTACTTCCATATTCTCACATTACTGTCTACAACCTCCTCTCTATTATCCCATTCCATTCCAGTCTTACCTAATCGCACCTTCTTCCTCTGTTCCACAATCCACAGCTCTTACCTACCTCTTACATATTTTTTGTCATGCCTCCTCCCTTTCCCTGCCATACCTCCCATCGACTCATTCTCTCTTTAACTCTTTCTGGTCTCTTGGGAATCTTCATGGTTCTTGCCTTACCTTCCTTATACACCATCTCCTCCTTCCTCCTCCTCCTTTTCCTCCTGCTATTGCTCTTCCTCCTCCTCCTCCTCCTCCTCCTCCTCCTCCTCCTCCTCCTCCTACTGTTGTTCCTCCTCCTCCTCCTCCTCCCCTTAGCGCCCCTATCTCATGCGTTATCGTTAGCCTGCGGCAGGGGGTGACGTATATAGGCAAACAGATACAGAGATAAGGGGATAAGGGAATAGATTGATTCGTGAATAGAGGGAGATAAGGGAAATGATTATAGGCAGGCCGATAGAAAGGGAGAATTAATATGCAAAAATATGTAACTGGAAGAGAAAACATAATTAGAATGGCGTCTCGTTAGAATATGAATACAGCGGAAAAGGGTGTGGAGGTAGAAGGAGGTATGAGAGAGAGAGAGAGAGAGAGAGAGAGAGAGAGAGAGAGAGAGAGAGAGAGAGAGAGAGAGAGAGAGAGAGAGTGTGTGTGTGTAAAGTAATGGTAATGAAAAATTTCATGAACCGAAGAAAACTACAGTCTCTCACGGTTAAAACTTCCCACAAAAACAGACAGACAGACAGACAGACAGACAAACAGTTAGACATGCACTTCTCTCTCTCCTCACTCTCTCTTCTTAACTCCCATAGACTTTCTCCCATCTCCAAATACTATTCTCCCCTCTAGCATCCTTAACCATTAATTTTCTTCCCCTACTCCCCTCAGACACACTTTCTCTCAACTCCCCTTCACCTCTTCACCCCTTCACCCCTTCACCCTCATCTTCTCATCTTCCCATACACTCCTTCTTCCCTACCTCACATACTTCCTTTTAGCTCCCCATACGCTCTTAACTTAATATTACTCTTGACTTTTCCTTCCCTTTTTTCATCCCTAAACCTCTCTCTCTCTCTCTCTCTCTCTCTCTCTCTCTCTCTCTCTCTCTCTCTCTCTCTCTCTCTCTCTCTCTCTCTCTCTCTCTCTCTCTCTCTCTCTCTCTCTCTTCTCTCTCAATCCCTTTTTTCTACATTATTCCTTCAATACCTTCACTCCTGTCTTTTTTTTTTTCCCCTTTGCATCCTCTTCCTCCTCCTCACTCCCTCTTCCTCCCACACTAATACACTCCCACATTCCAACACGCTGCCTCACATTTTTACCCCACACTCTCTTAACACTCTACTCCCTCCTCCCCATCCTAGCACGTACTCCCTCACTCCACAACTCCTTAACACACTCCTCATCGCCATCAAAACCCACACACTCCGTCATTCCCATCCTCACACACACACTTTAAGCAAACACTATCACTCCCTTCACTCATAATTCCTCATCAACCTCCATCTCCTCCCCCATCACCATCTCTTCCTCCTTCTCCTTCTTCCTCCTCCTCCTCTTCCTCTTCCATTCACGCCACGTCGGTAGTCAGGCAGAATAATGGTAATGAAAAAATAACGTCGCGTCGGTGAGAGCGTCAGATGTCTTCCCAACAGCCATTACCTTTCAAAATAGTCATCACGCACCCTGTTATTATGCGATTAAGGTCACCGCTCGGGACTCGGAGGTTTTCTAAGGGCGCGGCCGGCCTGGCGATGTTGGATCAATCGGCAGTGAATGATAATCGTATAAGTCACTGTCTGGCTCCCTATTGCCGCTTGTCACAGTCGACCTCTTAACAAAACACCTATCCTCCTCCTCCTCCTACTTCTCCTGCTTCTTCTTCTTCCTCTCCTCCTCCTCCTTATCCTCCTCCTCCTCCTTTTCTTCTTCCCTCTCCTCCTCTTATGTCCCTCTCCTACTCCTTTTCTTCTCTCTCCTCCCTCGTCCTTCTCCTTCTCCTCTTCCTGATCTTCTGTATTCTTCCTCCACTTCCTCGTTTCTCCACCTTTTTTTTCTTCTCTTCTCTCCTCCCTCCTCCTCCCTCCTCTCTCCTCCTCCTCCTCCCTCTCCTATTCCTCTTCCTGATCTTCTGTATTCTTCCTACTTCCTCATTTCCCAACTTTTTTCTTCTCTTCTCTCCTCCTCCTCCTCCTCCTCCCTCCTCCTCCTCCTCCTCCTCCTCCTCCTCCTCCTCCTCCTCCTCTCTCCTCCTCCTCCTCCTCTCTCCTCCTCCTCCTCCTCTTCCTCCTCCTCCTCCCTCCC
>JAXIVD010004366.1:35000-36635 GCA_036785275.1 Cancer borealis | reverse complement strand
CTGCAAGTCTTAATCAACGCTACCACAATACAATGGCAGTCACAACCACACACACACACACACACACACACACACACACACACACACACACACACACACACATATTCCTGTCCATAGCTTACCACATACACTCCGCCGCAAAGCATGTATTGGCTATAAAAGAAAACCGGTTTGACACGCTATCAACACCACCACCACCACCACCGGATTCTGAGTTCATATGATGTACAATTCAACCACATAATACCTTCCCCTTCCCTTCCCCTTCCTTCCACTATCAATCCCTCCTCCTCCTCCTCCTCTTCCTGCAGCACCACCACCAGCAGCACGAACAGACGGAACATGCACATAAAAACTCGTCAAATTATTTAGCATCAAGTTTAGTGAGTCGTCAGTAGTGTTGTTAGTGTTGAGGTGTGAGAGGCAACACAGTGCTGGCCAAGACCTTAAACATTTACAAGGTTCCAATAAACAAGCGTGACAGTACATACACGTTGAGAGAGAGAGAGAGAGAGAGAGAGAGAGAGAGAGAGAGAGAGAGAGAGAGAGAGAGAGAGAGAGGAGAGAGAGAGAGAGAGAGAGAGAGAGAGAGAGAGAGAGAGAGCACCACCACACTCACAAGCTTACAGGAACATCAACACTTCAACTAAAAAAAAAAAAAAAAAAAAAAAAAAAAAAAAAAAAAAAAAAAAAAAAAAAAAATTGCTTCCTCCACCTTTACCAACACTTAAGATTTCCGTTTCCTTTAAGGCAACACAAAAAAAAAAAAAAACTTAACCTTCTCCTCCGTCACCACCACATGATTTTCCTACAGGAGTCCTACAGGAGTCCATAGGAGACTCAACACAAAACTTTTCCTACATCCCTATCCTTCTTCCATCAAGCAGTTCCTTCAGTCTACCCTCCCCCCTATCCTTCCTATCCTTCCTTCCCTCCGTCGGCTGCAGGAGTGACGACCCATGGTAGTGGCGTCTTTATGGCAGGCCTCGACAGGTACCAGTGGGGCGACGTGGCTGGAGGTGGGTGATGGAGGTGGAGATTAAGAGCGAGAGACGTAATGGTCTGTAGAAACAATGGTGGTGGTTGTTTGGAGAAGAAGGAGGGAGAGAAAGAACGGAGAGTGTGTTAGAGGAGGGACGCGGGAGGAGGAGGAGGAGGGAGAGAAGGATGAGGGTAAGGGTGAGGAAGGAAGGAGGAGGTGAAGAGGAGGGTGGAAGAAGGGGTGACATACTTGAGGGGAAGTGTGTTAGAAAGGAAGATACGAGGTGGTAGAGGGGAAGAAATGGTGCTTCAGGAGGGAAGAGAGATGGGGAGGGGAAGAGATAGTGAGGTGGTGAGGGGAAGGGAAGAGAGGGAGAGAGAGGAGGCTAAACATGGTGTGAATGAATGAATGAATGAATGAAAGAATGAATGTATAAGTGAGATAATATGAAAATAATGTACAATGATATAATGATCGATGAGGGAGAAAAAAATAAAGACCTACGTTTAAAAAGAAATAATGGAAAGAGAATAGAAAGTTTGATAGAAGGAGAAAAAAAGTTTCACGAAGAGATGATAATAATACTTGATAACGGTGCACACACAAGACAAGGGAGTGAAATAATACACACACACACACACACACACACACAC
>JAXIVD010004366.1:25000-32500 GCA_036785275.1 Cancer borealis | reverse complement strand
CTCAGCTGGCCGCGTGGTGCCCGGAGCCTACACGCGGCGCTCAGGGCGGGAGGGGCAGCAGGGTAGATTGAAGGGTTGGAAGGCGGAGGAAGGTTAGGAGTGAGGAAATACCAGACCACGTGACGCTGCCGGAATGACACCTTCAGGAGGAAACACGACTCTCACAGCATGAGACAAAGTGAAAGTGACGAGGACACGCGAGGCAGCACGACCCGCTGCCCCTGTGTGACGTGGCGAGGCGGCGGTGCAAGGCTCACGGAGGCACCACCGATACCAAAACATGACAAGCGAGAGGAAGAGGAAATCGGCATAAAGATAAACAGTAATAGCGGTAGTGGGAGGAGGAGGAGAAGGAGGAGGAGGAGGAGGAGGAGGAGGAGGAGGAGGGAAGAAGCAGCAGCAGCAGAAAAAGGGATCGGGGGAGGCAGGGGGAGGAGCGTGGGACTAAAACCAATGTTCAGGTTACAACTTTCGCCAATAATTCCACCTTCAACAATTTTATTTCGCGTTCTGTGGCTGCCTTCTCGCTGCGGGTCACACCTCCTGGCAACGCGGGGCGGGGCGGAGAGGGGCGGAGAGGCCAGACTGAGTGGAGGGGGTGGGGAGAAGGTGGGGAGTAGGTGGGGTGGTGAGGGTCAAGCCGTGTTGTTGAGCATCTCCGGTCTTGATGCTTGCAGCTACACAAGATTATAGCGTACACGACGCTAATGAACACCTAACTGGGCAGACTGGTGAGCAAGGGTTTTTCATTCCCTTGAGAACGCAATGGGATGAGGAGGGCGAGGCACATACCAGGCAAGGGGCAGGGGCGGCGGCGGCGAGGGGCTGCCTGGCCTCGTAAGGTACAGCACACACGCCAAAAACTGGTGCATTCCTGGAGCCGCCATTGACGCCGCATGTGTGTGAGGTCTGCGGCGCACACCAAGCTGCCCCGTGACCTGGTGGAGGCGCACACCACGCTGCCCCGTGACCTGGTGGAGGCGCTAACGGGAAAGGCTGCTCTTGAGGCCTAGACACGCCCTTCCTCGCGCCTATGTCCGCTGGGAGGGTTGTAACTCTGCCTCGGCGGGACTGTAACACCGGCACGATGGCACTGCGCGTGACGGAGAAAGATAAACACCTTTACCTGTAGGCCGTATGGGTCACCTCTAACCCTTACGTTCTCTGTAGCGGGTCACGTGGGGGTCACGAGGCGGCTGGGACTCACGACGCCTACCTAGAGAGGACACGATTTTGCGGCGGGAGGTGGCAGATTAACGATCGATTTTAGGGTACTGTTCCCTTGGCTGAAGGTTTTTGTGTTAAGGGAGACGATAGAGGGAGTGTGGCCAGGTAATGAGGCAGCGCAGGTGTAGGCTGGCTGAGCATCGGTACAGGTGATGTGAGTGGAGGCAGAGGTAGTGAGTGAAGGGGATCAGTAAGGTAGTGTGGGACAACGCCGCGCTCCGCCAGGCTGGACGGCGCCTCCACCAGCCCTGTGCCTCGGTGTTCACGCCTGAGTGAGCACCTCCACGACCAGAGGATCCCAGGGCGTCATAACCTGATTTCCAGAAGACATGATATTCCCCGGCCGGCACGCCCTCCCTCCCTCCCCTCCTCCCCCGCGCTACCCGGTGACTCAGTGCTTTGCTCGCCGCCCTGCACCTCGCTGTCCCTCCCACAGCTGTGCGCTTCTTCAGTTTTTTGTGTCTAGGGCCGCGATATGGGGCAGGAGGCGTCCCTTGAGTACCCGTGATGACATAACACTCACACACTCTTCACCTTGTTAGCCGCGGCCACGCCAAGGGTCGCTGTCTAACGAGATAATTCTAAATTTCTGACGAAACCGTCGGGTGGCCGGGCGTGTGGGTGGCGGGCGTTGCTCAGCTTTTCTGGAGCGGCGGCGGCGGCGGTGGTGGTGGTGGTAGTGGTGGCGGTGGTGGTGGTGGTGGTGGTGGTGGTGGTGGTGGTGGTGGTGGTGGTGGTGGTGTGTCAGTGTGCTCAGGGCCTTGCGTCTTGCCACAGTGACTCGGGAATAATTGGGATGCAGCTCTGGGTGGGTCGTTGAGCGTCCAGCGCCTACGTTCCTCCACCCACGGCTGCTTCTCCACCGCGGCCACAGCACTTCATTACGTCCCGCGCCCTCCACCAGTCATGCACTCGGCGGCCAGCCTTACCGGGTCACTGAGCACAGCCAACAAGGCAGTGTCGTGCTCGACTTGAAGGGGAGGGCGGCAGGGGAGGGAAGGGGTGTCACAAAGCGCTCCCTCCTTCCTCCTTCCCTCCTCTTCCTCCCTTACCCTTTCTCTCTCCCTCCTTTACCACACACACGTACAACCCTGCACCTCCCGACCCCTTCCCCCACACACTCGCTCACTCCTGCTGCTCTCACTCATCACACTCATTACTTGGCGGGATTTCCTGCAACACTCGACCTGACCATCGCGTTGCTTCCTTGCCTTCCTACGGAACACTGCAAGCACGGACGGGTGATGGGGCCGAGGCTTTTAAGGGCAATGAAGAGGTGCTTCTACCCATGCACGGACTAACTTCCCTCCATCCCTGCTTGCACCTCTCCTCTCACCCTCCCCTCCATCCTTCCCTCCACAGCGCTCCTCCACGCACGCACAGGCAACACAGAACACCCGCCAGCCCCAGCCGCGCACCTCACGTCGAGGGTCACAGAGTCGACACTGTTCACGGGTCTTGAAGAATAATGAGCACAGCAACGAGAAGAAATGCCTCACTCTCTCTCTCTCTCTCTCTCTCTCTCTCTCTCTCTCTCTCTCTCTCTCTCTCTCTCTCTCACCGCATCAACGTGTCTGTCTGCCTGTCTCTCACCACACAATCGCCAGCCACAGAAACATGACATAATCCACTAAGCACACAGCCCCGCACGCCCCACGTCCCACGCCACGCCCACGCACTGTCTTCCTCGGGGCGTGAGGCACCACTAACACTCCTCACACCACCACTTCCATCCCTCACCGCCTTCCTTAGTGGAGATGAGGTGCAGGAGGGAGAGAAACGAGGGTGGTCTGAGGGAGGTGAGGCAAAGCGTTTGAAGAGGAAAGAAAGGTGTTTAAAGGGGAAAAAAGAGGAACTGTTACCTGAGGGGAAGAAGGACGATGAGGGGAAGTGAGATAAATGAAAAAGGGGAGACAAGAAAGACGCCTTGCTTGGTTCCTTCCTTCCTAGCTCAGTGGTACGCCTGAAAGCTAACTCACTCACTCACTTGCCTTCCTTCCCCCCAAACACTCGCCAGCCGGTCCATCGCGGCGGAAAATAACACATCAAAGCAGACAGGTTCAAAGAAGAAATTCACGGTCATTACTGTTATAACGAGAGAGAGCGAAAGAGAAAGAGAAAGAGAGAGAGAGAGAGAGAGAGAGAGAGAGAGAGAGAGAGAGAGAGAGAGAGAGAGAGAGAGAGAGAGATAAAAAAAAAAGCAAATGTGTAGATTGTTGTTCCTCTCTTCGGTGATCTTGTTATTAGTGAAAACGGGATGTGTTACGTCATGGCACACCCCGGATGTGCACCACACACACACACACACCACGTGATAGCTTGCACGCGTCATTATGGATAACCCGCTACGAGGGGAGACCGGGTGAACGTGTGTGTGTGTGTGTGTGTGTGTGTGTGTGTGTGTGTGTGTGTGTGTGTGTGTGTGTGTGTGTGTGTGTGTGTGTGTGTGTGTGTGTGTGTGCTGTTTAGTGTTGCTGTGATGGATATGTGACGTTGTGGTCAAATTTGTGGTTAACTCACGTGTTTATTTCCAATCTCATAGAAGTGGTGTTTTATTTATGATTTTCTTAAGATTAGTTGGAGTTATTTATATATCTATACTTTCATCTGACTTTCCCAGGAATTTAAAAAAAAAAAAAAAAAAAAAAAAAAAAAAAAAAAAAAAAAAAAAAAAATCTTGAGCTGGTGAGTTGTTTTATTTTCTTTTTATATACAATTTTTTAGTCTAGTGCATTTTCATTTTCATTTTTTTTTTTCCTGTTTCTATATATACACTGTTTGGGATGAAGTGTTGCTTGTTGGCAAAGAAAATTCCACCAGTCATATAGGAAGTTTACAAATCTACTCATGTTTGTGTTAACTATGAGATTTGCATGACGGGGAGTGAGCTAGTGAGTCATACAGCCCTCATTTCTACCACCCACAGGAAGGAGGAGAAGGAGGAGGAGGAGGAGGAGGAGGAGGAAGAGGAGGGGGAGTGAGGGAGGGATGGGTGAGTAAGCTATGAGTGTTTTATGAGTGCCTGAGGGTGGTTTGCACAGAGAAGACCTCACCACCATCACCATTACCACTATCATCACTATCATCACAATAAAAACACCTCATTTTTTTCCTATTCATTCAATTCTCGTTTCGTTCTTGTTTTATTCTTGTTTCGTTCTTGTTTTATTCCTGTTTCGTTCTTGTTTTATTCCAGTTTCGATCTCGTTCCCTTCCTGTACTTAGAATGCCTTGCTAAAACTCCGCCCTGTCTTGAACTTTTTTCTCCTCGTCTTAGTTACTCGGGAGACGACTCGTGACTCGCCCTCGTCCGTCACGTAGAGGCGGTGGAGGCTTAAGGAGGGGAAGGAGAGGTGTGTGTGAGAGAGAGAGAGAGAGAGAGAGAGAGAGAGAGAGAGAGAGAGAGAGAGAGAGAGAGAGAGAGAGAGAGAGAGAGAGAGCAGCGGTGTGCGAAACTCATCATGCTCTCACGAATACTCACTTGTTGATTCATATACGACCTGTTGCGGGGTGGGCGGGGAGGAGGAGGAGGAGGAGGAGGAGGAGGAGGAGGAGGAGGAGGAGGAGGAGGAGGAGGAGGAGGAGGAGAGGTGGAGGGGTTAACGCGGTGTGATAGGAGAGGTGATGTGGGGTGGAGGGAGAATGGGGTAATCTGCCTCCCGCCCCCCCTCCCCAACACACACCTCCCCCCACTCCCACAACACACCCTCTCCCCCCCTCCCCCCCACACCGATGCAGCGCTTTAATGTTAATCATGTTGATCTATTAGCACAGAAAATAACAAATATTGGGCTAACCACCACGGATTACGCCGCCGACCTGTTGAATGTATTTGTGTACGTTTACTGTGTGTGTGTGTGTGTGTGTGTGTGTGTGTGTGTGTGTGTGTGTGTGTGTGTGTGTGTGTGTGTGTGTGTCCAATGTATGCGATTACAAACTCGAGTTGCCTGACTGTGTGATTGTTGCATTGTTAACATGAGACGCTTCCCGCAACCACCATCACCACCACCACCACCACCACCACCACCACCACCACCACCACAGTCACCATCATCACCACAGTCACATCCTTTTATCACAAGCACTGACACCAATGCTAATATCACCACCACCAGCACCACTACTACTACTACTATAACTACTACTACTACTACTACTACTACTACTACTACTACTACTACAACTACTACTACTACTACTACCACCATCACTATCTCTATCTTCATCACATTCACCGTTACCTGCATCACCGTCATCACCATCTCAACATGATCGGCAATTTTCGTCAAAATTTATTGTCGTGATTCATGATATCGGCACCCAAGCGTGCACCACCACCACCACCACAATCAACACCAACACCACCACCACCACCACCACCGCCACAACCACCACACATCTCGAGTCCCATTCAAAAACCACCAATACAATCACCACCACCACCAGTAACACCACTTTATCTGATTCTCACCACTCATCACCACCACGACAGGTTTTCACATTTGACCAAAGGCTGAGCACTGGAGGGAGGGAGGGAGGGAGGGAGGGAGGGAGGGATGGAGGGAGGGAGGGAGGGAGGGAGGGAGGGAGGGAGGGAGGGAGGGAGGGAGGGAGAGAGGGAGGGAGGGAGGGAGGGAGGGTAGCAGGGAATGGGAGAGGGAGGCACCGCGCGAAAGTATGAAGATACTAAATTTATTCTTATAAAACCATGTTCTCTCAGGTCTGTTCTAACTGTACAGGTGAGAGGGAAAAAAATGAGGGAAGAAAATAAGGTCATCTCCCCTACCAGACATTCCTCCTCCACCTCCACCTCCTCCGCTTGTGTATAGAGGAGACTTACACGACAATGAAAATAATAAATAAGTAAATATAATAATAATAATAATAATAATAATAAAAGGGGTCAGTCCGAAAAGTCAAGGTATTGTATGTAAAGCAGCAGGTGTGTGTGTGTGTGTGTGTGTGTGTGTGTGTGTGTGTGTGTGTGTGTGTGTGTGTGTGTGTGTGTGTGTGTGTGTGTGTGATGTGTGTGTGTGTGTGTGTGTGTGTGTGTGTGTCACGAGCTGAGGATGCTTACATACCTCTAGCATGTCCTTCACCTTGGTCACGCTCACGCTTACCTGGAAAGAATAAAAAAACAGGTGTTAATGAATCAAGGTTATAGCAATACCACACACACACACACACACACACACACACACACACACACACACACACACTAACTAGCATCCACATTAGTAAACTCTTAATCCTCTTACTTAGTCATTATTGTTAACATTATTATTATTATTATTATTATTATTATTATTATCATCATCATTACCACAAGTACCATCATCCCCACACCACCACAAATGCATTTCCTGCCCTCCTCCCCCCACCCCTCCCAACACCACCATTGGGCAAGGCGGGATGTCCGGGGCAATGCAAGACTCCCCTCCCTAACCCTTCCCCTACCCCTTCCCAACCCTTCCCCAACCCTCGCGCCCCCCCGCCTCAACACTACTCACGAAAGTCAACAGGAGGTGATCTGTTCTTCCCGTTAAGGTAGGCAACCCCCTCCCCCCCTCCCTCCACCTTGATCACGGTGATGGCCCCTCCTCACCTCTCCCCCCTCCACCTCCTCCTCACTTTACTCCACATTTTCCCCTCCTGTTCCTTCTCTCCTCCTTCCCTCCCCAGTGTTCCATCACGTTCCTCCTCCTCCTTATTTTATTTTATTGTCTTCCTGGCCACACGCGAAGTATGTTATTGCTTCCTTGAATTTTCGTTGCATTGCGTGGAAATGCAAACGCCACTAGACTAAATTAGAAGAATAACAAGAAAAATGACGAGGAAGAAAGAGAGAAAGAAGAAAATGAATAAATATAACCCAATAACTGGATTTCCACATCAATGACAACCACAGAAATTAACACAGTAAGAGAAAAAGAAAGAGAAAGAGATCTAGAGATAAAAGGAAAAAAATACAGTACAAGCACTTCTGACTCCATATGAATTTCCTGAAGGAGTTTCGTCAGGTGAGAGATTAAAACCACGCCCTCTGTACTGTGTTTTCCCTTAAGTCATCGTCAGCTTGTTCCAGCCGCCCTGCCTCCTATGTGTATCCTATGTGGTTGGTCCTGTAGCCGTAGGACACATGCAGGAAGTAGAAGGAATGTGAAGATGATGCAAACCACTTGAGGAGGGAAATGAAGAGACATGGAGAGAAAGGAGGGAGAGAAGGAGGGAGAAGAGATGAAGAGAGAAAGGGATTGTCAAAATAAGGGAAGG
>JAXIVD010004366.1:15000-20000 GCA_036785275.1 Cancer borealis | reverse complement strand
TACCCCCCTCCTCCTCCTCTTCCTCCTCCTCCTTCAGGCCTCGACGCACGCCTCTGAGGGGGGTAAGTTAGGCATCAATTGGGTAACCTGATGGAAAGGTCATCAGGTTGTCCCTAGTGTGTGTGTGTGTGTGTGTGTGTGTGTGTGTGTGTGTGTGTGTGTGTGTGTGTGTGTGTGTGTGTGTGTGTGTGTGTGTGTGTGCGTGAAAACAAGTTAATCTCCATTGTTTTTGTTGTTGTTTTGGTAGTAGTGTGATCTGCTTGTTGTTGTTGTTGTTATTATTGGTGTTATGTTGTTATCTGGTGTAGCGTTTGTGGTGATGATGTTGATAGTGGTGATGCTGGTGCCTATGGGATGAAGATGATGATGGTGATGATGATGGTGATGGTGGTGGTGACTGAGGTAGAAATAGTATTGTTGATAGTAGTGATGGTGGTGGTAGTGGCTTTGATGTGGTGGTGGTGGTGGTGGTGGTGGTGGTGGTGGTGGTGGTGGTGGTGGTGGTGGTGGTGGTGGTGGTGGTGGTGTGTGTATTGTTGGTGGTGTATGCGGTGTCCAGTTGCTTCCTGTCGGCCAGTGTTCCGAAGCGATTCAAACAAACACCGCTTCAGGTTTCACTTATAGGATTCATTTGAGTCGAGGAGTGTAAGACCGAACCACCACTCTCTCTCTCCCTCACCCTCCCCTTCTCTCTCTCTCTCTCCATTTACCTGTCCAATATTCCCTCACACGCAAGGGCCACCACTCAACTAATTAACCTGAGAAGACCAAGGCATCACACCACCACAGGAAAAGTTGATGAGGCCAAGAAAACGAGGAATGCAACACAACACTGCTATTAATACTGGGTGGAGGATGTGTGGAAGACTTAATGGGTGTGGGAGGGAAGGGGGGAGGAGGTGGGGGGAAGGGGGAGGAGGTGGGGGGGAAAGGGTGTAGGAGGTGGGGGGAAGGGTTGAGGAGGTGGGGGGATGGGTGGAGGAGGTGGGGGAAGGGTGGAGGAGAGAGGAAGTTGGGAGAGGAAGGGGAAGAGGAAGGAGGGAGTAAGTAAGGATGACGAGAGAGAGAGAGAGAGAGAGAGAGAGAGAGAGAGAGAGAGAGAGAGAGAGAGAGAGAGAGAGAGAGAGAGAGAGAGAGAGAGAGAGAGAGAGAGAGAGAGAACCAGTGTCACAATACTGCAGCTTCCACTTCCCTGCGAGACGAGTAAAAAAAATAAATATTAATGCTGGCGTGGTGTCCATATGAGGGAGGGATGTGGGGGGGAGGAGGGATGGAGGGAAGGAAGGGAGAATCCGAGAGGGAGGAAGGGGTAGAGGAGGAGTGAGGGAGGAGGGAGGGAAGAGAAAAAAGAAAGGAAGAGGAACATTATTGTGTTATCGGAGTGTATCTGTGTCTCCTTAAAACTTATCACTTGTCTCGTGTGTGTGTGTGTGTGTGTGTGTGTGTGTGTGTGTGTGTGTGTGTGTGTGTTAACCCAACGGAACCAGATAATATCGCTCAGGTAGACTAATTAATCGGAAAGAGATGAACCTTGTGGAAAGAAAAGATGCCTGTGTGTGTGTGTGTGTGTGTGTGTGTGTGTGTGTGTGTGTGTGTGTGTGTGTGTATACGTCCCTCGCGTGGGTGGGCCGTCTGGGTGTTGTGGGGGGGGGGAGGGGGGCGCCTGACCAACCTGCCTTGATCCAGCGGAGTCATTCTTGTTTACCTGCGCCACGCCTCACCTGCACTGACGCTCCCCTGCCGCCTCAACGTCCGCCCTCACCCTCACCCTCACTCTCCCTCACTCTATCCACCTCTCCCTCCCTCATTCCCTCCATCGTTCTCTCCATTGTCTCTCTCCTACCACTCCTTCTTCCTTCTCTCACTCAAAAGTCCCAATTAATCAATCTTTCTCTCCATTTTTACCTGCCTTCCTCTCTTACTCCTTTCCTCCCACATTCCTGTCTTCTATCTTACCCACTTCCACGCTTTCTTTCTCTTTTTCTATCTATTCATCTGTCTCTCCTTCCCTCCAATCCTTCCTTTCTTCCTCTCACATCCTCCTCCTCTTTCTCTATTCATCAATCACAAATCATGTTCTTTTCAAATCATTCCTCCAACACATTACTGCCTTTCCCTCCTTTCCTCCAATCTTACGCCTTTTCCCTCCCTCTCCCACGTCATAGTTTCCCTCCAAGGGGTCAGTGAGGGAGGCCCGAGGGAGGCACATTCCTGATCCTATTTTTTTCCCTTTCCGTCGCATTCCTTTCTAGCGAGACTCCTTTACGATAGTGGAGCAGTGACGTGGTGGTGATGATGGTGGTGGTGGTGGTGGTGGTGGTGGTGGTGGTGGTGGTGGTGATACAAACAAATCTTATGTAGCTTTAACAAAAAAATATTCACCATTTCTTTTTCTTTTTTTTAATTTAATAGTTTAATTATATTCATTCATTTACCTATTTTTTCTATATTATTGCCTATTCCCTTCCCTCCTTCATCCTTCTCTTCCATCTCTTATTTCCCCTTCGCACCTGCCCTTCCTATACCTGAGGACGCACGGGAAAGGTGAAACAGGTTAATTGGTCACCTTTTCCCAACCTTCTCCGCCACAACAGTTGGTCTCCGTCCGCCGTGTGTGTCCGCATCGCTAACTTGGTCCTTAGTACAAGTGGTTACCTATTATTGAGGTTGTGATTGTTGTTGTTGTTATTATTATTATTATTATTATTATTATTATTATTATTATTATTATTATTATTATTATTACTGAATTTTGATTTTTTTGGTGGTGGTGGTGGTGGTGGTTTTCAAAAAATTACCGTGAATAATATTTTTGTCTATCCTTTCTGAAACTATAATACTTGCTGATTCTACAACAAAAAACAAAAAAATATAAAATATATACATACTGTTCATAAAAACAAAATCATATGAACCAATCACATAAAACAATATAAAACAAAACAGAAAAACAACAGATATTTATAATAAAAGAATAAACGTAATAAATAAATAAAAAATAAATCCGGCAAACCACAAGATAAATCGCCATACATTTAAGGTTTCTGAGAGGTATTTTTAGGGTCCTATTTAAGTCCCTGAAGGCAATCTAATCCCCTAAAGTCAAGCTGTGTTATTATTTGTTAGACTGACGAGGCCTCTGGGGCGCCTTAACCCGATAGGAGGGAAGGAGGGAAGGAGGGAAGGAGAGAAGGAGGGAAAGGAGAGAGCCTGTTGGTATATACATCAATTAACATCCAGGTGAGACGCCTAACACCTGTCTTAGGGGCGAGGATCCCACCGTGTATCCTTTTTACATTAATTCTCCTTCTCTCTCTTTCTATCACATACAGCAACAAGGATAAGGAGGAGAGGTGAAGGAGGAAGAGGAAGAAGAGGATCAAGAACGGATGCAACTAGTAACCAACTCCAGGTAAGAGAGAGATACTACACCACCAAACACGTGTAATCGACCACAAATCACTCACAGCGACTACCAGCATGAAGAGCGCAGCGGTGAGAGAGAGGAAGAGTAAGAGTGAAGAAGAGGTAGGAGAGGAGTGTAGGAGGAAAACCGTGTAAGGAGGAAAGTGGGTCATTGTAAACAAAATATGGTGAGGAAAATCAATTCTCACCCATGAAAGTGATTATTAATGTGGTGTCTTTAGTATTTCTTTTGACGGAGGTGTAAAATAAGGCTTTACGTGGGGCGGAGGGAGGAGATGCGGGCGGCGGTGATGGAGGCGGCAGGAGCGGCGGTGGCGGTGGTGTGTGTGTGTGTGTGTGTGTGTGTGTGTGTGTGTGTGTGTGTGTGTGTGTGTGTGTGTGTGTGTGTGTGTGTGTGTGTGTGTGTGTGTACCCTAGAGGATCATACTAAAAATTCAAGTCCGGTACAAATGTGCTAGAGATTCGTTTTTCATTGTATTTCGTATTGTTCATTATTGAGTTTCATTTGGTATGATGTGCTTAGTGACTAAATAAAGTATATATTGTTATTATAATTATTTTTCATTGTGGTTAATTTAGTTTTTTGTGTGTTCGCTAATTTAGTTTTGTGTTGGTTGTCGTCTTTGTTTTACTAATTGGAGGTGATTGGACTAATGGCTCCGGGAAGGTTTGTCTGCCTGGCTAATTTGATGCTTATTTTAAATTTGCTTTTAATTTAGTTAGAAGGAAAAGTTGAAGTAGGTTAAAAAGATTATTGTTGGTTATTGAGAGGTTTCAGAACATTTTGAAAGCTTATGTTAATTCGAAAGAAATAATAATGATAATGATGATAATAATAATAATAATAATAATAATAATAATAATAATAATAATAATAATAATAATAATAATGAAATCAGGGCAGCTTTCGGAAATCACGCATGATAAAAAAACAAATAAAAACAATAACAATAATAATGAGTAATAATAATGAAAATAATAATAATATTAATAATAATAATAATAATAATAATAATAATAATATACATGAAGGTTATAAGCCATAAATTTAATGAGATTCAGGTTTTCCTTGAAGGCGGGTGGCAAGTAATATAATAATAATAATAACAACAATAATAATAATAATAATAATCATAATAATAATAATAATAATAACAAAACAATAGTAATAATAATGAGTAAGACTATATCATGACTGTTACTTCATTATTATTATCATCATTATTATTATTATCATCATTATTATTATTATTACACAATTATGATCACCGCTTACCACTAACAAAACAAAACAAAACACAATCAACACAACACAACACAACACAACACAACACAATCAACACCACCGAACACTTAACATTTAAATCCACTCCAGCAACTCTACAAAAAACTTAATAATGACCACGAGTCCTAAATAATATTACCTCTACACTTAATTACATCCAACATGGCGCCTTAAACTACACGCCTAAGGGAGGAAACTAAATTAATGGACCACAAGAGTATTTTTCGCCCACAAAAAGACGCAGAAAGACGATAATAAAAAAAATAAAATAAGAGAAAGAGAAGAAAAG
>JAXIVD010004366.1:0-10000 GCA_036785275.1 Cancer borealis | reverse complement strand
GTATAAATCTATATTGCGGTTTGCATCAAATTGGACGCATTACACGTTTCTTTCTCTTTGTCCACCTACTTGAGAATAGCTTATCAAGTAGAGAGCGAGTCACTGATAAGAGTTCACTCCTCAAATTACAGCCAATCATCAAATATCAGCCTAAGATATACGCCAATAATGCGGGAATAATGAAAGTCAAGTAAACGGAAGCGAGATAACCTAAATACACAGGATAATACACCCTTTCCGTTATGCTCTGGACATTAACGGAAGGATATTATGTCGTCCCGCCGGAGGTAACCAGGATCCGCCCTTAACAACTGCATCCTCAAGTCCTACTCCATGCAAGATCGTCATCCTATTTCCACTCCTTTAGGTGTTTTTCTATTTCACTGTATCCTCCTTCCGTGTCCCAATGGTCAGGTAATCTAATGCCCACGCCCTCTACAGGTGGCGTGTTATGTGGTCTCCTGCCCCCCGCCCATCCCTCCCCCCAGCCGTGACTTGGGCCGCCCGCTACCTGAGGGACGTGAGTGATCGATGTAATAACGTGAATATTATGGGTTTCCTTATTACGTCATTATGCTCAGCCTAGGGGGTGAGGGGGGGGGGGGGGAGTATGGGACGCCTGTCTGTCTGTCTGTCTGTCTCTGGGGAGCCTCGCGCCATTAACGATTAAAAAGACACGTTGGATTTATGGTTGTATGGACGAGGCTTCAGAGGCGGCCGCTTCCCCGTGTGTTCCTTCCTAGCGGGGTTGTCTTGAGCAGCAGCAGGAACGGTCTGTTACGTCGCTTAAACACCGCGTTAATTGCCCGGCAAAAACCACGTCACTTTTACGATGTCGTCGAGGCAAATACTGAGGTGATTAGTTCCGTCATTAGCACAGCACCTGACGCGGGGCGGGGCAGGGCAGGGCAGGGCGGGGCGGGGCGGGGCGGGGCGGGGCGGGGCGGGGCGAGGTGCGGAGTGAAGCGGATCAGTGCAGGGAGATCCACTTTTCACCCTAAGAAGCAACACCACCCATACCACCCCGCTCCGCCCCGCCCCACCCTGCCACTAGTGACCCTAATGACCGGCAACCACTCACGCACCGCCGTCACCCTCCGCACCAGCAGCCCTGGAGTCCCTCACGCCGCACGAAGCCTCACCGTAAGTACAGCCGCGCGCCTCACAGCCTGTAAGTACGGTCAGAAGTGCTCCACCTTCCCTCTATCGACCTGGCTAGCATGTTGACAAAATCCACAATTAGTGCCTCGCCTCCTGCCCCTCCTACAGGCACTCCCCCACCCACGGCAGCACCTGGCGTGAGCCGTCGATAGCTGTTGCATGTAACTAGTACCCTGGCGCCTCCATCTGGCGGGGCACAGCGGCCCTAGCACGTAAGGCTCATCCCGCTAAGGTGGGGAGGGTGAGTGCCGACCGTGTGGGTGGCGGCGGCCTCGCACCTTGTTGGGAGCAAAAAATATGTTCGGAGTTATGGCGGCCTCTTACGGCGGAGATTTTCAAGGAATGCCACAGGAAGTATTTTGAGCATTATGAACATGGGAGCGCCGTTCACGCCACCTGTAAATAACGATAAGTAGGTGGAGAGCAAATCCGCGCGTTATCAGGCCCTGCGGCACGCGAGGCAGCCCAGGGCGGGGGTGTGTGGCGGGCTTGACCTACTCGGCGACGGAGGCAGCGGCGGCAGTGGCGGCCCAGCAACACTCGCAACACAGGGACACGTCACATCAAGTGTTGCACATCAGTAGTGTTACAGAGGCGGAGGAGGCCACACGCCGCTCCCCGAGACTCAGTTCACGAGGCGCCCGCAGGAGAAGCAGCGAGTTGAATGCGTTTTCGCTATTCTCGCGTCATGGCCATCAGGGGAGGATCCTTCTGCTCCTCCCACGGTGATGCCGGGAGGGAGGGAGGGAGGGAGGGAGGGAGGGAGGGAGGGAGGGAGGGAGGGAGGGAGGGAGGGAGGGAGGAGGATAGGAGAAGGGGAGTTGGAGGCAAACTGGGCAGAACTAGACCAGGTTTATCTTAAAGAATCATTTATGCCCAGAAGACTGATTCACTTCTCTCAGGAATTCCTGATGTTTTTAAACTTTCAGCAACAGTTTGTTTACCAGCCGTCCTTCTTCCTCCCTGCTGGCCCCTACATGCCCTATTCCTTCCTTCCCTCCCCTGCGGCGGCATTCCCCCCTCCCCTTCCTCCTCCCTCGCCTCACCAGCGCCTCAAAAAGAGAAACAAGGAGTTACTGTACAACGTAACCTCTGAGCCCGCCGAGAATTACAATCTCCTCCCAACACAGACCATCGAGACCTTTGTGAGCACCACTCGCGGTCCCTCGCTGCCCATTTTCCCTCCTGAGCTGAAGGACAAATCGCCCTTACCGACGGCTGCCTGTGGGTCCAGAACGCCCTGTGGACCCCCGGCGCAGGGCGGTTACCCGAGCATCCGCCCGAACATTTATTATCAAGAGGGCAGGTTAACATGAATATCTTACATTTATTAACATAGATGATGGCACAAGTACCCCCTGGCAAATTAGGCTGAGGCCCAGGAAAAGAAACGACGGAGACGACCATTCTGCACCACCAGGCTTGAGGGGCAGCGGCGGGCAGCGTAGTACTACAATTACTGTGGTGGGGATGACTGTATACCACCTCCCCCTCCCCCTCCCTAAGACCTAACCCCCCAGCCCCTTGCCTCCCCCGCATCACCGCCCCATACTCATCCGTCTCCGCCACCCACCTCCCTCCCTCCTTCCCTGCCCAGCCTCGTTTTATCACGCAATCTTATGTTGTCTGAACCCAGGAATGCAAATGTTATCAAGGTTTTTGTTTTTATGTTTTGACTCAACTCCTGAAAAGCATCGCTGAGTATTGTTACTCCGCGCATGACGGACCAATAGCAACCCTCGAAGAGCTACGGACAAGGACCACGGACCAATGGGAATATAAACACAACTACGGACGAAAATAATGAACCAATAATAACAAAGAACAACAGACATGATGGATGATAACGGACAGAAGGTGAGGATTAGTAACGAATGGCTAGATTTACGGACAAGGATTTACGGACACGGACGGGTAGGTCTAGGGTGGAGTCTTGCTAAGTTGCAGGTTTGGTGGGAGTTCGCTATGCCCTTCAGCGCCTGTTGTGTTTTTTTCCCTTTTTGTTTATGTACTTTGCATGTTTCGTATTTTTGCGTGTGCATTTTTACCCTTCCTTTCTTTTTCTCTTTCGTCGGGGCGGAGGAGAGGAAGGAAAGGGAGGGAGGAACGAAGGGAGGAAGTCGACATGGGAACCTCCTGTACACACACACACACACACACACACACACGTTACATCGACTTTCACGTGTGTGGAGCCGGTTCCATGTGTGTATGTATGTATGTATGTGTATGTGTGTGTGTGTGTGTGTGTGTGTGTGTGTGTGTGTGTGTGTGTGTGGTGTGTGTGGTGTGTGTGTGTGTGTGTGTGTGGTCAATGAAGTCAAGGCCCAAAGCATTTCCCTCCTGAAGGTTACTGCTGCAGCGGAAGGAAGAGGAGGAGGAGGAGGAGGAGGAGGAGGAGGAGGAGGAGGAGGAGGAGGAGGAGGAGGAGGAGGAGGAGGAGGAGGAGGAGGAGGCGGAGGAGGAGGAGGAGGAGGAGGAGGAGGAGGAGGAGACAGCCTTTGCCCTTCTCTTCGCCAAGCACTTATTAATGAACAACCATGTACATCACGACGAACTGATGTGCAGAAAAAAGAAAGTAAGAAAGAGAGAAAGAAAGAAAGGAAGGAAGAAAAAGCAATACTTCATAAGACATATTTTCAAACACACTACGTACGTAAACCTCAAAAAAGAAAGAAAGTCCAATTACAAGATTTTTTTCCCATATCTAAGTTCGATTCAATAAAACTTCTCTTGTAGACCAAAAATAGGAAGTCATTTTGTAATTATATCAATTTAGTTCCTTTGTACGTATTAGTAGCCCCGTTGAAACTAAGGAAACAAAAAATGAAAAGAAAAAAATGGCACTAAAATTATATACAAAAACAAATAAACTTACACACACTAGAATTATTAAGAAAAGAATAAAAAAAAAGAATCACTACCACGTTTAAAAACAATCAAGTCAATACGAACAGGAACAATACGCTATAAATTTTGACTAAGTGCTATTTTCAGGTATGATTATTATTATTCAAAAACCTGCAAAGCAACGTACAAGGTTTTCCCAGTGTAGTGTAGACCCATTAGTGAAGTAAAACAATTGGGAAAGTGTGTGTGTGTGTGTGTGTGTGTGTGTGTGTGTGTGTGTGTGTGTGTGTGTGTGTGTGTGTGTGTGTGTGTGTGTGTGTGTGTGTGTGTGTGTGTGTGTGTGTGTGTGTGTTCCTCAAGCAATATTAACACAAAAAAAAAAAAAATACATCATTACTTCTTTTAGTCAGAGACAGACACTAAACTTGCTTACCTCATTCTTCAATTAATTACACAAAGGCACCAAATGTCACCTCCTTTACCTGGTCATGTCCTCACCTGATCCAACCTTCAGGCAGTCAGTTAGTGGGTCAGTTCCTTATTCAGTCCATCGACAAGACATTAAATTAGTTTCTTTTTTCAGTAGTGAGTGAATGAGTGAATGGGTTAAGTGACCCAATTGATTTTTCAGGTAAAACCATAGTTAGGTAGTTAATATATTGGTCATTGAATCAGTAAGTCATTTATTTGGTTAGTTAATTAGTGAATGAGTGAGAGAATCAGTCAGTCAATCAAGCTAGGTAAATTCAGTCAGTCAACCAATCAAACATCACCAATTCAGTTCACTCACCACCCTCACACACCTCACAACAACCCTACCACCTTACAACTCATGAATCACAGGTAAGCATGTTAACTGTCACCCACCACAACCTTGCCGCGCCTCACCTCACCCCAATAACAACCCTTCCCGTCGGTAAAAATAATATGAGGCATCAACAAAAGTGGCTCATTTTTCAAGGCGCGCCGATAAGGGTCATTACTCATTGGGCTTCACATGAAATTTGGTCTCCTGCTCCACGTCGAGTAATTAATAACAAAGCGAGTGACGAAGACCATCCATAAAACCTCTATAATCTTGAGTCCTCGCCCGCGGGAAGAAAATGGGATGATACAACTCCTAATGGTCCCTCACATGTGAACAAAAAAAAATCGAGGGCTCCAAATTTAGATTGAAAATTATACATAACATATTGCACGCCGATTATACTCATACAGGCTCGGTTGTATAATTTAGTCGCCATGTCAGTCGATCCTTCACGGCACACCACTAAATACTACTACCTCCTCCTCCTCCTCCTCGTCGTCGTCCTTCACCTGGCCAATTCAATTAAGCCGGTGTAAGCAAAGTTAGGTAAGGCGCGTCAGGTCTTTTACGGAGTTACCTTCAAGACCGGTAGGCGCGCCACACGTTCAAGTCATGATATTTGATACTTTTCATCGCGTATCATATTCACTGAATCAGTATTAATATTATTACATATTCATTCGTCACTCTTGATAAGCTCCAGGTGTTGCTTCATCTATACAATCATTAACCACATTAATGCAGCCTCGTTCCTGAACACTCCTAGGAACACCCCGCCCGTCAGCCTACAGCGTCAGGGCCCTGGAGAGGCGATCATCTCACCTTCATCATAAGGAGCGGCGGGCGACGCCGGGCCGCGGGCTCCCGGCGGTGGAAGAGCAACTCATCAATCAGCCTGGTGGTCCTGGGCTCCATCCACGCCACTGCTATGACAGAGGCGGCGGCGGGGGCGGCATCAAGACTCCTTCCTCACTGTCCTCAACTCCCTCCGCAAACGTTCACACTCACCGCCACACGACCTGTGCACGCCGCCGTCCAGGTGATCAGGGGAGCCTCACGGGAGGGAGAGGTTCATCCTGCACGGGCCATGTTCTACAGGCGGCTACGTAACACTCTGTAGGTCTTTTCGACAAGGACTACAAACATCCCGGCGGCGGTGAGACAAGGGTTCCGTTGAGCTCCTCGCGGCTCGTCGGTGTGCGCGGCTGCCGTGTAACTGAACTTTATCACGAACACAGTAATTAATTGAGCATCACTTTTTTTTGCTCTCCCACGCAAGGAGTCACCGTCATGGCTGCCTCACACTGCCCTACGCCCACCACTCATCCCTGCGCGGGTATTTCCACTCCGGTATTCATCCACAAGATACCTCCAGCACCTCACCTTGACAGGTTCCGTGCTCTCATAATTACCTGAACCTGTAGGGAAACATTACAGTGGTGAGGCCATCAGCCGTGAGGAGGCAAGGAAGACAGGAGTGACAGCACAAAACACGATCCTACAAAAAGGTTGTGACCGAGAAAGTGATGCAACAAAGATATAATTAACTGTCGCTTCTGCTTGTTGCTTTCATGCATGATCATTCGCATTCGTAATAGACAATAATTATTTAAGAGAATTATAATAGACGTGAGCGTGTGTCCAAGCAAGACGTGGTGAACATTGAGGGATTGGAAGGTTGACATTCCGGTGCACAGTCACACGTGACTCACTTCCGAGTAATGATGCAAACAATTCCACACAAAGAAACACTCATGACCGACGTGAACCAATGCAACAAAAACGTTACGATCATAAACAATACAAAAACATTCAATCAATAAAAAAAATTTCTTTTACACAGTTTGATCTAATTAAACAAATCCCTCTTCCATTGTGTCTACGTAAGTCGGATTAGTGACGTGCATATAGGAATAGTTTGAGAGTAATTCTGGGAAAACATCTACATGTGAACAACCTCTCAACCCCCCGAGTGTCGCCTTTACACTGAGTTAAACAGGAAAATCTCTCACTCACAGCTCGGTGGGTCACTCATTCATTCATCGGCGGTGGTGGTGCCATGGCAAGGGTGTCTCGGCAGCGTTATCAATGACACACTTGCACACTTTTTTTGTGTATATTTTCCTCTCACGGCTGCTTGCTGAGCCTCGTCACTCCACAGATCGACGCTCACCCTCCGTCGGGGTCCTCCGCAGGGCCTGATGAGGGTGTCAATCAGGAGGTCAATCTTTCTAGTCACTTGTTAATCACATTCAAACTTTATCACATTTATCTTTCTCTCTCACTGGTGGATGTTGTCACTCACTCGCACAGCGGCGGGGCGAGCGGCATACAGCAGGCGTCGCTGCTGCTCGCTTCTAAGTTAATAAAGTCACTTTGGGGTGAGATGGATAACTCTCTTCACCCTGACGACTGTGTCAAGTAACAATATTCCAAGGATTTGCCACCTGTTGAGAGAGAGAGAGAGCGGCTGTGGCTGGGTTAGCAGAGCACCGCGCCGCCAACACTTCACAACACACCCACCGCGCAGGCGCACACTGCCTTCCCGAGCGACACAGCAGACCGTCCCGTACCGCAGCCAACACCGACTACTGAGTAACTTTGAGACAGACCCCCTCCCTCCCAGCCGGGCCGCGTGGTGGCCGCCGCGTGTATGTATGTTTGTGTATGAGGATGGGTGTGTGTGCGTGTGCGTTTCGTGAGCGTACACAGCCTCACCAAATGACAGGTATACAATGTAGTTGTTTATCATGCGGTGTTGTCCACTGTTAGTTACATTGAGAGTGTATTCTTGCCGCGGCAGCGAGGCGGGGCGGCGGGGGAGCGAGGCGAGCCACGCGGCCACTCACTCCAGGGAAAGTGACATCTGGCATTTGCGGGCGGGAGTATGTGTGACTGCACATAGTTACCACATCTAATGGGATTCTGAACAATATCCCGGCCCTCCGTGCCGCGCGACGAGTACTTGCAAGGGTTTTGTGCGGATCGTGTCAGGGAGGAAATCTGCATCGACGTTTACTTGGCGACCACGTCTTGGGGCGCACGTCCCTATATGGCAGGAGGGAACCCTCACCCGGGGCGGCGGCCCAGCTGATCGCCCGGCAATCACAAGCAAATACTGCCGGAGTCTTGCGTGCCGGAGTCTATAAATGGCGGGAACATTTTTTAAAAGAGGGAAGAGAAAAATATCGTTTGCACACGAAGGGAGATGCGGGGCAGCATAAGCTGTGCATCCCGCTGGCTGGGGGGAGGGGGAGGGGGGAGGGGGGGCGGTGCTCCAGGGGCGGAGCGGCGTGCGGCGTGACGGCCGCTTCGTCACAGTACGGTGTCTGGCACGGGAACACCTACGCAAACCGTTCTAAATAGAGACGCTTCCTCTCAAGCCTGTCACCCGGGAATGACGCCACCACCTCAGAATACCCGGCGGCCTCACCGTGTCCCGCGTTACCCCGCCAGGTGTGGCCACGGAGGCAGGACATGCCCCATGACAGCCTCGGACCCGATTCAACAACACACCCAGGACCAACGTCTCGCTGCGGCACACCATTCACTCCCATCGATCACCCTCATCACCTGATCATCATTGCTCCGGTGCCAACACTAAAACGTATCTCAGAAAAAAAAACTCTATCTATCTATCTATCTATATCTGTCTATATATACATATATATATATATATATATATATATATATATATATATATATATATATATATATACATATATATATATATATATATATATATATATATATATATATATATATATATATATCAATGTATATATATATATATATATATATATATATATATATATATATATATATATATATATATATATATCAAAATATACATATATATATATATATATATATATATATATATATATATATATCAATATATATATATATATATATATATATATATATATATATATATATATATATAAATATATATATATATATATATATATATATATATATATATATATATATATATATATATATATATATCAATATATACATATATATATATATATATATATATATATATATATATGTATATATATATATATATATATATATATATATATATTTATATATATATATATATGTGTGTGTGTGTGTGTATATATATATATATATATCAATATATATATATATATATATATATATATATATATATATATATATATATATATATATATATATATATATGTATATATCTGTGTGTGTATATATATCAATATATCAATATATATATATATATATATATATATATATATATATATATATATATATATAAATATATATATATATATATAAATATATATATATATATATATATATATATATATATATATATATATATATATATATATATATATATATATATATATATATATATATATATTGAAATATAGTTAATGAGGACAGGTGTGAGGCCAGAATGGGTGCACCTTGGTCGCTGCACCGCCCGGGAAACACTCACACCCTCACACTGTTCCCTTGTCCGTGGATCCTGCAGGGCAGCGCCGCAGCCATCTGGCCACCACGGGGGAGAGTGTCAGAGAGGCGAGTGTTGCAGTGCACCCGTCCGGTCAGGCAGAGTTGAAGCTTAGAAAAGCTGATTCATTGGGCCGCTCCTCTTACTCCTCCTTCTCTTCCTCTTCTTTTTATGCATCTTCTCCTTCTCCTCCTCCGCTTCGGTTTTTGTTGTTGTTGTTCTTTTCTTTTTTTACACCCCTTAACCTCCTTGTGACTAGCCTATGGACGCCCGCCCTGCAGCTCCACCGCCCAGCCAGGGTCGTGCATGTCATGCTCGTGTGTGTGTATGTGTGTGTGTATGTGTGTGTGTGTGTGTGTGTGTGTGTGTGTGTGTGTGTGTGTGTGTGTGTGTGTGTGTGTGTGTGTGTGTGTGTGTACAACAGTTGAATCATGCGTGCTTCACTCCCTAAAAACCTCGCGTGTCACGCCTAAACTTTGCCTCTCTTGTTTACATGAATTGGTTGGGGTTTGCGCAACTCTGTCCGTCGGCCGCGGCGGTGCCCTTCCCCTCATCCTGCAGCAGCAGCAGCAGCAGCACAACACAAACTTCCCTCACACCATTACCGAGTTTGCAGACGGATGGCTGATTTACTTAATTCATATATAACTACTACTTATCTGCGTATATTCATACAT
>JAXIVD010004365.1:25000-36654 GCA_036785275.1 Cancer borealis | reverse complement strand
ATATATATATATATATATATATATATATATATATATATATATATAAATATATATATATATATATATATATATATATATATATATATATATATATATATATATATATATATATATATATAAATATATATATAAATATATATATATATATATATATATATATATATATATATATAATATATATATATATATATATATATATATATATATATATATAATATATATATATATATATATATATATAATATATATATATATATATATATATATTGAAGTGATAAAACACAACTTCAATCAGCGGGTTTTATTCACACAAAAATAACACCATATCTGTGAAAGAATATATAAACATGAATAAATAAGAATGACAATGGTTCCTGACTGATGTACAATATAACATTATGCACAAGAGAAAACAAAACAAGCATGTACACACTACAGAGAAAACTGACCTGTTCAGTTGTGTCTGGCCACGTTCCCACCCCAACTAACATTCCCTTCCATACAGGCGCACCAGTATGGGTCGCACACGCTTCGAACGAAACTGCTTCAAACATCCGAATCACTCACACTGACACAAGGATAACACTGATGCGAAACACTCAAAACACGACATTCACCCCCCATTAAAAACAAAACAAAACAAAAACATCACTCACAACAAAACCCGAAGCTTATCCAAAACAGTCATGCGACACCCAAACACGACATCCCCGCTTTTAGAAAAGCATTCAATGCGCTTCGTAACGTATAGGAGGACGCCTGTTACGCTGCGATCTTCTCAACTGCGGAATATCAGCCTCACACTGAGAACCTTCTTCATAACGTACAGGCACATTAGTGTCATCCTTAGCGCCCCCTTCAGGCACTGCTAACTCCTCGGGGACAACCTGTTCTTCAGTGGGCCTTACGTCACCGGTAGTTGAGGGTGGAGGAGAGAATCCCTTACTGCTGTGACACTCACCGATACTTTGGGATGCAGCTGGATCTTCGGGTTGTGGATGCATTCTACTTGTAGGAGCTAGATGCTTGACAGAGACCGTATCCTCCCTACCGTCTGGATACCTGATATACGCATAGTGAGGGTTGGCCTGTAAGAGTTCGACTTCATCAACATATGGATCAGCTTTGTTATTACGTGCGTAACGCTTCAGTAAAACAGGCCCGGGTTCACACAGCCATGAAGGGATCGAAGCCCCAGTGGATGATCGACGAGAGTACGTGAAAAGCCTTTCGTGGGGAGTAGCATTAGTGGCTGTGCACAACAAAGAGCGTATGGAATGAAGCGCGTCAGGGAGAACCACTTGCCAACAGCTAGGTGGTAGTTTACGAGTTTGTAAATTAGTTATAATAGCCTTCCAGACAATGCCATTATATCTTTCTACTTGAGAGTTGCCTTGGGGATTATAACTAGTTGTTCTACTGCATGAAATACCCCGACTGGAAAGAAAGTTCCTTAGTTCTTTGCTCATAAATGAAGTCCCTCGGTCTGAATGAACATAAGCAGGCATTCCAAATATCGCAAATAACTGGCTCAGACAATTTATTATAGTTGATGCGGTCATATTGGCACAAGGAAAAACGAAAGGGAACCTTGAATATTCATCTACGATGTTTAAGAAATATTGGTTTTTATTGGTAGTAGGGAGAGGTCCCTTGAAATCTATATTTAGTCTCTCGAACGGCTGAGTGGCTTTAATGAGCGAAGTTTTCTCAGGAATATAAAATCTTGGTTTACATTCTGCACAAACCTTACATGAGCTTATTACCTGACGAACATCATCTACAGAATATGGCATATTCTTTGAGCGTACAAAATGTAGTAAGCGAGTCACTCCTGGGTGGCATAACGTCTCATGAAGATCCAACAGGGACCGTTGATCGTTGTGAATCATCCCGCAGTGCGATCTTGAGAACGTATCAGGGGGAATGTTGTCCTTTCCAGGTCTGTACGTAACATCATAATCGAAGCACGACAATTCCATTTTCCATCGAAGAATCTTTTCGTTCTTGATTTTATTTTTGTGCCTTTTGTCAAACATGTAGCTGACAGATCGTTGGTCGGTTTTCACAGAGAAGTGGCGGCCGGCCAGATAATGCCGCCAGTGACGCACAGCCTCTACGATTGCTTGAGCTTCTTTCTCCACAGCGGCGTGATTCCTTTCGAATCCTTGGAGAGTCCGAGAGAAAAACGCGACAGGACGGCCCTCTTGAGTGAGAACTGCAGCGATAGCACATTCAGAAGCATCGGTCTCTACTTCGAATGGTATAGTTTCATCAATGGCCTTCACTACAGAAGTTTCAACGTCGCGTTTAAGTTCTCGAAATGCAGTCCGGGCATCCTCAGACAGTGGGAAGGTGGTAGCAGTGGTAAGAGGTCTTATTTTCTTTGAGTAGTCGTAGATCCATCTTGAATAATATGCAAAAAGTCCAAGAGTCCTGCGCAGGGATTTGACATCCTTTGGGAAGGGTAGGCTACGCAGAGGCTCCAGTCTTGTGGGATCAGGTCGTATTTCACCACTTTCCACCTCATACCCAAGAGTACAAAGCCTGGTGGTAGAAAACGTACATTTGTCAGTATTGTACTCCATATGCCTCCTTTTCGCTGCACCTAGAAACTTTTGCAAATTCTCGTCATGCTCCTCCTGAGTCACGCCACATATGGTGACATCATCCAAATAAGCAAAAGTCCCCGTGAGACCCTCTTCCTCTATGATAGTGTTCATAATGCGTTGGAAACAAGCAACGCCGTTGGTGATCCCAAACGGAATACGATTAAAGTGGTACAGTCTCCCGCAAGCCTCAAAAGCTGTGTATAGCTTGTCTTCATCCTTGATGGGAACCTGATGATAAGCACTCCGGAGATCTATGGTGCTAAAAACTCTGTAACGAGCAATTTTACTGATGGTATCATCAATACGGGGCAACGGATACCCGTCTGGAAGCGTGAATCTATTGATGGTCTCGGAATAGTCTATTGCCAAACGTGGTTTACGCGGCCCGTTCTTCACAACAACGACCTGAGCGCGCCAGGGAGATTTGCTTGGCTCAATGATTCCGTCATTCAGCATTCTCTGGATTTCCTTTATGATGAACTTTTGATCAGTCACTGAATATCGACGCGACCGTGTAGCAATAGGGTAGCAATCAGCAGTCAGGTGAGGAAATAAAGCAGGGGGATCTACGCATAACTGGTTTAGTCCACACACCACTAATGGAGGAAGGTCACCACCATACGTCAGTGTAACACTGTCATGCAATTCCTGGAAGTCTTGACCGAGAATGACGTCAGAACACAGTCCCGGTAATACAGATAATCGCACATCTTTATAATTTCTGCCCTTTACTTGAAGATTCACTAAACAAAATCCCGATGTCTGGGTGGACAGCGGAGCAGAGGCCATAGAGACTTCACACGTAGATGGGTGAAGCATTAAAGAGTAGCGTTTCACAAGGCCAGGGTGAATGAAGCTTTCTGAGCTCCCACTATCCACCAGGCCATCCACTTCCACTCCATTAATGCCAACCCTTGTAACTGCCCTCGTTAACACTCGCGGAGTAGCGGCTGACGTCACAACAGCGAGTATAGCTTGGTCATCAGGGATCACTGAAGCACTTGTAGCAATACCACGACACACTTTTGCGAAATGGCCCTTTTTCTTGCATTTGTAGCACGTGGCTTCACGCGCAGGACACCTTGACCGTGGGTGTTTCGATAACCCACAAAAGAAGCACTTAACACCTACTGCCGAGGCCACTACTGAAGGATCGCACACTATTTCATCCTTTGCCTCTTTGTTACCGGCTACAGCACCGATCACAGAGCCGCCCGGGTTAATATTGTATAAATCTGAGTTTTTCTGGGCAGAGTCCAGCGCTCTCGCTTGATCATACATTGCAGCAAGGTCTAAGGTCTTATTTTCCAATAAGCGCTGCCTTATCAAAGCAGACTGTAAACCACTAATAAAAGCATCACGTATTGATTCCTCGCAGTGTTGAGTCGCTGTTACTGCCTTAAAGTTACACTCTTTACCCAGAGATTTCAAGGCCTGGAAATATTCATCTAATGTTTCCCCAGGCTGCTGGCGGCGAGTAGCGAGCTGATACCGAGCGAATATTTCATTTGTGGGTTTCACGTACTGACACTGTAGCGCACTGATTGCGTTATCGTAAGTAGCACTCTCAGAGATGGTTTCATAAATCCGGGGAGACACATAGTTCACAAGAAGGCCGAGTTTATCCACGTTGTCTTGAGATAGGGCTTCCAGGAAGTTTTCAAAGGTCTTTTTCCAATGTTTCCATTCCTGGGCAGCGGTCGGAGAGCTGGGATCTGCGCTGAACCGCTCAGGCCTCAAAAGACGATCCATGTCAACACCCGGGTGAAGAATATTTTTTTACTTTGTGTGAATAAACTGAAGTGATAAAACACAACTTCAATCAGCGGGTTTTATTCACACAAAAATAACACCATATCTGTGAAAGAATATATAAACATGAATAAATAAGAATGACAATGGTTCCTGACTGATGTACAATATAACATTATGCACAAGAGAAAACAAAACAAGCATGTACACACTACAGAGAAAACTGACCTGTTCAGTTGTGTCTGGCCACGTTCCCACCCCAACTAACATTCCCTTCCATACAGGCGCACCAGTATGGGTCGCACACGCTTCGAACGAAACTGCTTCAAACATCCGAATCACTCACACTGACACAAGGATAACACTGATGCGAAACACTCAAAACACGACATTCACCCCCCATTAAAAACAAAACAAAACAAAAACATCACTCACAACAAAACCCGAAGCTTATCCAAAACAGTCATGCGACACCCAAACACGACATCCCCGCTTTTAGAAAAGCATTCAATGCGCTTCGTAACGTATAGGAGGACGCCTGTTACGCTGCGATCTTCTCAACTGCGGAATATCAGCCTCACACTGAGAACCTTCTTCATAACGTACAGGCACATTAGTGTCATCCTTAGCGCCCCCTTCAGGCACTGCTAACTCCTCGGGGACAACCTGTTCTTCAGTGGGCCTTACGTCACCGGTAGTTGAGGGTGGAGGAGAGAATCCCTTACTGCTGTGACACTCACCGATACTTTGGGATGCAGCTGGATCTTCGGGTTGTGGATGCATTCTACTTGTAGGAGCTAGATGCTTGACAGAGACCGTATCCTCCCTACCGTCTGGATACCTGATATACGCATAGTGAGGGTTGGCCTGTAAGAGTTCGACTTCATCAACATATGGATCAGCTTTGTTATTACGTGCGTAACGCTTCAGTAAAACAGGCCCGGGTTCACACAGCCATGAAGGGATCGAAGCCCCAGTGGATGATCGACGAGAGTACGTGAAAAGCCTTTCGTGGGGAGTAGCATTAGTGGCTGTGCACAACAAAGAGCGTATGGAATGAAGCGCGTCAGGGAGAACCACTTGCCAACAGCTAGGTGGTAGTTTACGAGTTTGTAAATTAGTTATAATAGCCTTCCAGACAATGCCATTATATCTTTCTACTTGAGAGTTGCCTTGGGGATTATAACTAGTTGTTCTACTGCATGAAATACCCCGACTGGAAAGAAAGTTCCTTAGTTCTTTGCTCATAAATGAAGTCCCTCGGTCTGAATGAACATAAGCAGGCATTCCAAATATCGCAAATAACTGGCTCAGACAATTTATTATAGTTGATGCGGTCATATTGGCACAAGGAAAAACGAAAGGGAACCTTGAATATTCATCTACGATGTTTAAGAAATATTGGTTTTTATTGGTAGTAGGGAGAGGTCCCTTGAAATCTATATTTAGTCTCTCGAACGGCTGAGTGGCTTTAATGAGCGAAGTTTTCTCAGGAATATAAAATCTTGGTTTACATTCTGCACAAACCTTACATGAGCTTATTACCTGACGAACATCATCTACAGAATATGGCATATTCTTTGAGCGTACAAAATGTAGTAAGCGAGTCACTCCTGGGTGGCATAACGTCTCATGAAGATCCAACAGGGACCGTTGATCGTTGTGAATCATCCCGCAGTGCGATCTTGAGAACGTATCAGGGGGAATGTTGTCCTTTCCAGGTCTGTACGTAACATCATAATCGAAGCACGACAATTCCATTTTCCATCGAAGAATCTTTTCGTTCTTGATTTTATTTTTGTGCCTTTTGTCAAACATGTAGCTGACAGATCGTTGGTCGGTTTTCACAGAGAAGCGGCGGCCGGCCAGATAATGCCGCCAGTGACGCACAGCCTCTACGATTGCTTGAGCTTCTTTCTCCACAGCGGCGTGATTCCTTTCGAATCCTTGGAGAGTCCGAGAGAAAAACGCGACAGGACGGCCCTCTTGAGTGAGAACTGCAGCGATAGCACATTCAGAAGCATCGGTCTCTACTTCGAATGGTATAGTTTCATCAATGGCCTTCACTACAGAAGTTTCAACGTCGCGTTTAAGTTCTCGAAATGCAGTCCGGGCATCCTCAGACAGTGGGAAGGTGGTAGCAGTGGTAAGAGGTCTTATTTTCTTTGAGTAGTCGTAGATCCATCTTGAATAATATGCAAAAAGTCCAAGAGTCCTGCGCAGGGATTTGACATCCTTTGGGAAGGGTAGGCTACGCAGAGGCTCCAGTCTTGTGGGATCAGGTCGTATTTCACCACTTTCCACCTCATACCCAAGAGTACAAAGCCTGGTGGTAGAAAACGTACATTTGTCAGTATTGTACTCCATATGCCTCCTTTTCGCTGCACCTAGAAACTTTTGCAAATTCTCGTCATGCTCCTCCTGAGTCACGCCACATATGGTGACATCATCCAAATAAGCAAAAGTCCCCGTGAGACCCTCTTCCTCTATGATAGTGTTCATAATGCGTTGGAAACAAGCAACGCCGTTGGTGATCCCAAACGGAATACGATTAAAGTGGTACAGTCTCCCGCAAGCCTCAAAAGCTGTGTATAGCTTGTCTTCATCCTTGATGGGAACCTGGTGATAAGCACTCCGGAGATCTATGGTGCTAAAAACTCTGTAACGAGCAATTTTACTGATGGTATCATCAATACGGGGCAACGGATACCCGTCTGGAAGCGTGAATCTATTGATGGTCTCGGAATAGTCTATTGCCAAACGTGGTTTACGCGGCCCGTTCTTCACAACAACGACCTGAGCGCGCCAGGGAGATTTGCTTGGCTCAATGATTCCGTCATTCAGCATTCTCTGGATTTCCTTTATGATGAACTTTTGATCAGTCACTGAATATCGACGCGACCGTGTAGCAATAGGGTAGCAATCAGCAGTCAGGTGAGGAAATAAAGCAGGGGGATCTACGCATAACTGGTTTAGTCCACACACCACTAATGGAGGAAGGTCACCACCATACGTCAGTGTAACACTGTCATGCAATTCCTGGAAGTCTTGACCGAGAATGACGTCAGAACACAGTCCCGGTAATACAGATAATCGCACATCTTTATAATTTCTGCCCTTTACTTGAAGATCCACTAAACAAAATCCCGATGTCTGGGTGGACAGCGGAGCAGAGGCCATAGAGACTTCACACGTAGATGGGTGAAGCATTAAAGAGTAGCGTTTCACAAGGCCAGGGTGAATGAAGCTTTCTGAGCTCCCACTATCCACCAGGCCATCCACTTCCACTCCATTAATGCCAACCCTTGTAACTGCCCTCGTTAACACTCGCGGAGTAGCGGCTGACGTCACAACAGCGAGTATAGCTTGGTCATCAGGGATCACTGAAGCACTTGTAGCAATACCACGACACACTTTTGCGAAATGGCCCTTTTTCTTGCATTTGTAGCACGTGGCTTCACGCGCAGGACACCTTGACCGTGGGTGTTTCGATAACCCACAAAAGAAGCACTTAACACCTACTGCCGAGGCCACTACTGAAGGATCGCACACTATTTCATCCTTTGCCTCTTTGTTACCGGCTACAGCACCGATCACAGAGCCGCCCGGGTTAATATTGTATAAATCTGAGTTTTTCTGGGCAGAGTCCAGCGCTCTCGCTTGATCATACATTGCAGCAAGGTCTAAGGTCTTATTTTCCAATAAGCGCTGCCTTATCAAAGCAGACTGTAAACCACTAATAAAAGCATCACGTATTGATTCCTCGCAGTGTTGAGTCGCTGTTACTGCCTTAAAGTTACACTCTTTACCCAGAGATTTCAAGGCCTGGAAATATTCATCTAATGTTTCCCCAGGCTGCTGGCGGCGAGTAGCGAGCTGATACCGAGCGAATATTTCATTTGTGGGTTTCACGTACTGACACTGTAGCGCACTGATTGCGTTATCGTAAGTAGCACTCTCAGAGATGGTTTCATAAATCCGGGGAGACACATAGTTCACAAGAAGGCCGAGTTTATCCACGTTGTCTTGAGATAGGGCTCCCAGGAAGTTTTCAAAGGTCTTTTTCCAATGTTTCCATTCCTGGGCAGCGGTCGGAGAGCTGGGATCTGCGCTGAACCGCTCAGGCCTCAAAAGACGATCCATGTCAACACCCGGGTGAAGAATATTTTTTTACTTTGTGTGAATAAACTGAAGTGATAAAACACAACTTCAATCAGCGGGTTTTATTCACACAAAAATAACACCATATCTGTGAAAGAATATATAAACATGAATAAATAAGAATGACAATGGTTCCTGACTGATGTACAATATAACATTATGCACAAGAGAAAACAAAACAAGCATGTACACACTACAGAGAAAACTGACCTGTTCAGTTGTGTCTGGCCACGTTCCCACCCCAACTAACATTCCCTTCCATACAGGCGCACCAGTATGGGTCGCACACGCTTCGAACGAAACTGCTTCAAACATCCGAATCACTCACACTGACACAAGGATAACACTGATGCGAAACACTCAAAACACGACATTCACCCCCCGTTAAAAACAAAACAAAACAAAAACATCACTCACAACAAAACCCGAAGCTTATCCAAAACAGTCATGCGACACCCAAACACGACATCCCCGCTTTTAGAAAAGCATTCAATGCGCTTCGTAACGTATAGGAGGACGCCTGTTACGCTGCGATCTTCTCAACTGCGGAATATCAGCCTCACACTGAGAACCTTCTTCATAACGTACAGGCACATTAGTGTCATCCTTAGCGCCCCCTTCAGGCACTGCTAACTCCTCGGGGACAACCTGTTCTTCAGTGGGCCTTACGTCACCGGTAGTTGAGGGTGGAGGAGAGAATCCCTTACTGCTGTGACACTCACCGATACTTTGGGATGCAGCTGGATCTTCGGGTTGTGGATGCATTCTACTTGTAGGAGCTAGATGCTTGACAGAGACCGTATCCTCCCTACCGTCTGGATACCTGATATACGCATAGTGAGGGTTGGCCTGTAAGAGTTCGACTTCATCAACATATGGATCAGCTTTGTTATTACGTGCGTAACGCTTCAGTAAAACAGGCCCGGGTTCACACAGCCATGAAGGGATCGAAGCCCCAGTGGATGATCGACGAGAGTACGTGAAAAGCCTTTCGTGGGGAGTAGCATTAGTGGCTGTGCACAACAAAGAGCGTATGGAATGAAGCGCGTCAGGGAGAACCACTTGCCAACAGCTAGGTGGTAGTTTACGAGTTTGTAAATTAGTTATAATAGCCTTCCAGACAATGCCATTATATCTTTCTACTTGAGAGTTGCCTTGGGGATTATAACTAGTTGTTCTACTGCATGAAATACCCCGACTGGAAAGAAAGTTCCTTAGTTCTTTGCTCATAAATGAAGTCCCTCGGTCTGAATGAACATAAGCAGGCATTCCAAATATCGCAAATAACTGGCTCAGACAATTTATTATAGTTGATGCGGTCATATTGGCACAAGGAAAAACGAAAGGGAACCTTGAATATTCATCTACGATGTTTAAGAAATATTGGTTTTTATTGGTAGTAGGGAGAGGTCCCTTGAAATCTATATTTAGTCTCTCGAACGGCTGAGTGGCTTTAATGAGCGAAGTTTTCTCAGGAATATAAAATCTTGGTTTACATTCTGCACAAACCTTACATGAGCTTATTACCTGACGAACATCATCTACAGAATATGGCATATTCTTTGAGCGTACAAAATGTAGTAAGCGAGTCACTCCTGGGTGGCATAACGTCTCATGAAGATCCAACAGGGACCGTTGATCGTTGTGAATCATCCCGCAGTGCGATCTTGAGAACGTATCAGGGGGAATGTTGTCCTTTCCAGGTCTGTACGTAACATCATAATCGAAGCACGACAATTCCATTTTCCATCGAAGAATCTTTTCGTTCTTGATTTTATTTTTGTGCCTTTTGTCAAACATGTAGCTGACAGATCGTTGGTCGGTTTTCACAGAGAAGTGGCGGCCGGCCAGATAATGCCGCCAGTGACGCACAGCCTCTACGATTGCTTGAGCTTCTTTCTCCACAGCGGCGTGATTCCTTTCGAATCCTTGGAGAGTCCGAGAGAAAAACGCGACAGGACGGCCCTCTTGAGTGAGAACTGCAGCGATAGCACATTCAGAAGCATCGGTCTCTACTTCGAATGGTATAGTTTCATCAATGGCCTTCACTACAGAAGTTTCAACGTCGCGTTTAAGTTCTCGAAATGCAGTCCGGGCATCCTCAGACAGTGGGAAGGTGGTAGCAGTGGTAAGAGGTCTTATTTTCTTTGAGTAGTCGTAGATCCATCTTGAATAATATGCAAAAAGTCCAAGAGTCCTGCGCAGGGATTTGACATCCTTTGGGAAGGGTAGGCTACGCAGAGGCTCCAGTCTTGTGGGATCAGGTCGTATTTCACCACTTTCCACCTCATACCCAAGAGTACAAAGCCTGGTGGTAGAAAACGTACATTTGTCAGTATTGTACTCCATATGCCTCCTTTTCGCTGCACCTAGAAACTTTTGCAAATTCTCGTCATGCTCCTCCTGAGTCACGCCACATATGGTGACATCATCCAAATAAGCAAAAGTCCCCGTGAGACCCTCTTCCTCTATGATAGTGTTCATAATGCGTTGGAAACAAGCAACGCCGTTGGTGATCCCAAACGGAATACGATTAAAGTGGTACAGTCTCCCGCAAGCCTCAAAAGCTGTGTATAGCTTGTCTTCATCCTTGATGGGAACCTGGTGATAAGCACTCCGGAGATCTATGGTGCTAAAAACTCTGTAACGAGCAATTTTACTGATGGTATCATCAATACGGGGCAACGGATACCCGTCTGGAAGCGTGAATCTATTGATGGTCTCGGAATAGTCTATTGCCAAACGTGGTTTACGCGGCCCGTTCTTCACAACAACGACCTGAGCGCGCCAGGGAGATTTGCTTGGCTCAATGATTCCGTCATTCAGCATTCTCTGGATTTCCTTTATGATGAACTTTTGATCAGTCACTGAATATCGACGCGACCGTGTAGCAATAGGGTAGCAATCAGCAGTCAGGTGAGCAAATAAAGCAGGGGGATCTACGCATAACTGGTTTAGTCCACACACCACTAATGGAGGAAGGTCACCGCCATACGTCAGTGTAACACTGTCATGCAATTCCTGGAAGTCTTGACCGAGAATGACGTCAGAACACAGTCCCGGTAATACAGATAATCGCACATCTTTATAATTTCTGCCCTTTACTTGAAGATCCACTAAACAAAATCC
>JAXIVD010004365.1:15000-20000 GCA_036785275.1 Cancer borealis | reverse complement strand
TGGTTAGGTAAGGTTATGGTTAGGTTAGGTTATAGTTAAGTTAGGTTAGGTTAGGTTAGGTAAGGTTATGGTTAGGTTAGATAAGGTTAATGTTCTAGTGGGGGGAACTAGGGGGGAATCTGGATGGCCGACTTATTATCCAGAATTATCCCTTTTTTTTTTTAGTATATACAACTTCTAGAAAAAAATATTAGACGTACAGACATATGGTACAGGCGGACACTTGCTAAACACAGAGCCGGATTAAGGGGTGGGCCCAAGGAAGTAAACAATTAATTTTTAACCCCATAAGTGTTATTTTTTGGTATTTATATATATATGTTGATGTTTAACTGCTAAGTGTTTGATTTGTGGTAAGACTTTGTTTACATAATTTCACTCGTATGTTATGAGAGGAAGGTAGTGTCATAGACCTTATATCTGGATCCGCCCAATAGCACCGCCCAATAGCACTGCCCAATAGCACTGCCCAATAGCACTGCCCAATAGCACTGCCCAATAGCACTGCCCAATAGCACCGCCCAATAGCACTGCCCAATAGCACTGCCCAATAGCACTGCCCAATAGCACTGCCCAATAGCACCGCCCAAGTTTATCGCGTAGAAATATTGAGGACGGGTTAGCTAGCAGACACTTGTCACTACAAAATGGCGGTGGTCAGTTCAGTTGTTGCCTTTGTAACGGCACACCTGTTGTTGTTTTTTTCTATTGTTGCTGCTGGTTGCTTTAAAATGCTTTTTCTTTTATTCCATAATTTTAGTATATATTTCTTAATTTCTACTTGCTTATTATATTTTCTGCGACAGGGATTCAGTTCTTCATAATCAAATCGGTCCTATGTTTTTTGGAACTTCCTGTGTGTTGTTTATATATTCTTTTTCATATTTATTGAATTGTTTGTTTTATTATGATATATTTTGTTATTTGGTTTATAGGTTAGTTGGTGTTAATTTGATATTATTCGGCTCCACATTGTTACTTTTATTTAATTCCTACGTTTCCAGGTATTTAATCGTTTATTTAGGTATTGTATGATGCTTTTGTGTTAAATAAGATAATTCCCTTTTATTTATCATTCTCTTCCTGTGTCGATATTCAGAAGATTATTATATTGTCAAAGGACGATGTATTTCTCTATTTTCGCCATATATATAATAATAATATCAATATTGCGTCAACATTTTCAATAAAGACTATACATATAATTATTTTACACGTTATTAAACTATCAATACTACCACAACCCTTCCACGAGGGGGGGGGGGGGGGGAGAGAGAGAGAGAGAGAGAGAGAGAGAGAGAGAGAGAGAGAGAGAGAGAGAGAGAGAGAGAGAGAGAGAGAGAGAGAGAGAGAGAGAGAGAGAATGAGAATGATAGACAGAGAATGAGAATGAGAGAATGAGAATGATAGAGAAAATGAAAATGAGAGAATGAGAGAGAGAGAGAGAGAGAGAGAGAGAGAGAGAGAGAGAGAGAGAGAGAGAGAGAGAGAGAGAGAGAGAGAGAGAGAGAGAGAGAGAGAGAGAGAGAGAGAGAGAGAGAGACACTCGCAGGCAGCTGGCTTCATGACGTCACACAGTGTGGAAAGAGTTCCTCAAAATCTATATTAATTGATTACTTCTTGATTTTTCAACATAAACTATTGATAATATTAATACACAGTACACTGAAAGGAGATAAGAGTGATTCTGGAGTGTAGAAGAGGCGAGACAAATATTAATAAAAGTGAAATGATGTCATTGCTAATGGTGACGTCACTCTAGGCTCTCAACGTTTGTAAATACTTTCATTAATATCTTAATAATCAATCAATATACACGCTAAGATCGAGTCTAGGACGATAGAAAAACTTAATTAGATTATAAGAATGTAAAGATATTGATACACAAAGCTGTCTACGTAAAGAAATATACTGAGACGTGATTTGTATACAATTCAAAACTTAACGATCTTAAAATATTATTTTGTCTCTGAATAAACGTACATAATAATAATACTAAATGCTCCAAATTAACACACAATCTACATTGATATCAATACAACATTATAAATTCAATAAGCTCAGTGAAAAAACTTGTCAAAAACGATTACTTTTAAGATATAATCACCAGCAAAAAGATGCAACCTGAACATTACTATACAGAACGTTTCACTCACTCCTCTAGTTGATGTCTTTCTTTTCTTGTTGTTTTCGTCTTGTTCTTGTCGTTGTTTCTTGTTGTTTTCCTCTAGTTGTTGTCGTTTTTTCTTGTTGTTGTACAGGGGAGCGCGGGGCTGTGTCAAGGGTGTGAAATGATGGTGGTGGTGCTGGCCGTTGGTGCGCCGTCTTGCCGTCACAGTCAAGAGAACATTTGTATATAAAATGGATTGTTATGCGTTTTAAAAGTATGGAAATGGATGTAGATAAATATGAAGTGTTATTAAGATGTATTAGGAAGTATTAATCATTGATATTAGCTAAGAATAAAGGCGTTTTGTTGCGTCTCCCTCATTAACTCAGAACACTCGACGTAAAGAGTATTTTTATTTTTTATTTCAGTGTTTAAAAAAATTTATTCATGTGAAATTGTAAAGAAAATTGTCTCACGGAACAATTTTATTTTTATTCCTGTGTGATTCAGTGTTGTTTATATATATATATATATATATATATATATATATATATATATATATATATATATATATATATATATATATATACCACCCCACCCCGTCACTGCATCCCGGCCCCTACTCCCCCTCTCAGCCCCCCATTCGCTTACCCCTCCCCGTCAGTTCCTCTACTTCCCTACTCCCACTTCCAACCAGATTTAAGTTTCTGCTAACAAAATGTGGAATATCTCTTGTTTACCATTAGGAACTTAAGTTTAATGACTTGAAACATATACATCATGACAAAACGCAACTTTTTGGTGTACTGGGGCAATGAATCAGTTCAAAATAAACCAGAAATATGAGGAAAACTGACGGAAAGGTTGATTTTGGCTTCATAAAATGGCCTATAATTAAGCTATACAGCATTATATCTATATATCTTTAACTTTTCATAAAGTTTTAGCATCATATCTATCTGTTGGTATGACTCGCGTGCTTGTGCGAGTCCTTTGAAAAAATGAGATTTTGGAAAAACGACTGACTTAAAGAAATGATTTCAGCTTCACAAAACGGTCTGCATATAAGTTATACATGATTATATCCACGTATCTTTATATTTTCATGAGATTTTATCATCATATCTATCTGTGGATATGTCTGGCGGGGTTATACGAGTCCGTTGGGCAAGTGAGGTTACTGAGAAATGTGGGGTGACTGCCTGCCTGCCCCGCCCCGCCCCGCCCCGCAGCGCGCACCGCCTGTCTGCATCCTGCCCTCATCAAAACACTACCTTATATCATACACATTACATAAGCATACAAGCGCCCGCGTACCCTAACACTGTTTATTATATGACTTTCACATCCTTACAAGTGAATATATAGTACAGTTAATACATTACACAACGCATGTGTTTAATAATACCAGATGACATGGTGTTGAGGTGACGTGGTATCAGTTGTGTGGTGGTCGTTAAAAGCTGGTGGATTACGCGTGGGTGTTGAGTGCGGGGCGGGGCGGGGCGGGGCACACACACACACACACACACACACACAAGGCAAGGCGGGGCAAGATGGGACGGGGCAAGGCCGGAACACTGGTCGGAATGGGTTAAGATGAAATAGAAATGGGTTGGAATGGAATGGGTAGGAATGAAATGGCTAGGAATGAATAAGGAGGAAAGAGTTACAATTCGAGATGCTAGGAACAGACTTAGCTTAATATTTAGGCTTTTAAAATGTTTTCCGGGGCTTGACGGGACTTGACGGGGCTATACGGGGCAAAAAGTTTCTCGTATCGCCTGTGATTTAATAATTTATGTGGCATTTTCACGCTTAAGTTTCGTCTCGATCGCCTGTATTCCTGCATCACGGCCACCAACACACTGCTTGACTCTCCCTCGCTCCTCTCTGTACCAACGAAACAATATTTACACACAGGGAGAGAATATAGGAGGAAGGAAGAGGTGTATGTGTGTATGTGTGTGTGAGAGAGAGAGTTATGTATGGTTCAATATATGTACACACAAATAAATATGTATAAATATATATAAATATGTATAAATAAATAACTATATATACATTTCCTCTAGTCCAATGGTGTGGGAGACGTTAAAATAGATCAACAAATTATAAATCAAGAATTCAGTGACGTCAGGGTGAGTTAGGTTTAATATTGCTGCCTGTCTGTCTGTCTGTCTGTCTGCCTTGCTCGCTCTGTCAGTCTGTCTGTCTGTCTGTCACACCTTACCTCCCTCCCCCAGCACATCTTACTTCCCTCCCACTCCCTCAGCCTAGCAAGCAGGTAATATAATGATTAATTAGTTAAGTTAATTAGTTCCACACCTTCACTCAGTACTCAGGTGAATACAAACACTAATCACTTGCTAATTACTCATAGGTAAGGTTGTGTTTATATCAATTAGTCACACTAAACACCTGTAATTGTGTAATTAATGTGTTATAATGAGACTAACTTAGCTTTATAATGCATTAATTAAAATGTTCCAAAATTAAGTTATAATGTAATAAATGTTTTTATAATGATTTCTTAATTAAATAATTATTATCATTATAGTGAGTGTGTGTGTACTCTTTGGTTTATAATGTAATAGTTTTGAAAGTGTTTCATAATTATTAAGTTATAATATAATACATGTCTTATAGTGAGTGTGTGTGTCTGATAGTCGCTTTATAATACAATAGTTATAGTATAAGGCTTTCAAAATTAAGTTATAACATAATACATTAATACATTGAGTTTGATTTGATTGTTCCGAGACAGACCTCATTTTCAGATTAACTCGTCTTACGGATAAATTTTTCCGACTAAGATTAATTGAAATATAATCAATCCGTCGTAATCCCCTAAAAATCTTGGTATAATTGTGTTGTTAAGTCCACTACA
>JAXIVD010004365.1:7500-10000 GCA_036785275.1 Cancer borealis | reverse complement strand
ATATACTGCGCTTTTTAACAACGTAATGTTTTTCTTATTAGTAATTATTATATACCATCGGGACCAAAAAAGTGTGCAGATTTTGAATCAGTGATTTAAAATTCCATGCGAGTAAAATTAAATAAGTTACATTGAGTTTAAGTAAAACATATGAGAAAAATTATTAATAGTTATCTCATTTCCCTTCAATTATCTTATTATAGATATAATGTTACTGTATATATTAATTGCCTATAATATACATTAATGTATCATAAACACGATGGTGGAGTCAGATTTTATCAATATTATTTGTTAGTTTAGTAATATTGAATAAGAGTTCAACATTTCAAAATACTATGAAGCAATGAGTCGTACGTCTAGCAAGTCACTCCGTGCACATACCATCATCATCATCATCAGCTCCATATGACATAACTCCACAAGATGGCCGCCAAAGAAGGAAGAGGTGAATGGAAAAGTGATCTTAAGGACTCTCTCCTGCCGCCTCAGCCATTCACCCTGCAGCGTTACTTACCCAGGACCCTGCCAGGCCCTGTCAGCCCCCAAAACAAGGGTCGTTAGACTGGTAAGCGGGCAGAGGAGGCGGAAATAGCAGGCGAAATGGAGGAAGATTTATTCAGGTGATCATCATCATCATCATCATCATCATCAGCTCGATTATGTCACGTAATGGCGGACGGTGAGAGTACTCTGTATATTATCTCCTCAATATTGACCTTATTAATGTCATTAGACCTTTGTTGAGGCATTAAATATATAGTAATAATATGGCATAAGATTTTATTAGGAGGACAAAGCCGTAGATATAGTGTAATATATAAAAAAAGAAACCTGTTATAACTTTTACAAAATTTTACTTACTAACTTATTTAGACCTCCTGTTAGTTAGTTTATAAGTTAGTTTATGCGTTAGGGAGTATGTATTAGTTATTACAGATTACAAAATTAATGTATAACTTCAATAACTAACTTCTAAAGGCTTGACACCAAAAGTCGCTCTCTTTCTCCGTCGCATTTTCTCTCCCGTCGCATTCTTATTTTATCTCGTCATTATTTACCTTATTAATGGCTTTATACCTTTGCTGAGCGGTCAAATATGTAGTATCAATATGGCATGACATTGTATTAATAGGAAAAAGCTGTAGGTATAGTTTAATAGGTAAAAAATATTAGTTATAATATTACCGCTCGCTCTCTTTCTCTATCGTAGTTTCCCTCAACTCTCGTCTCATCTATCGTCTACCATATTTTTCTAGTGTCTTAAATCTATTATTATTATTATTATTATTATTATTATTATTATTATTATTATTATTATTATTATAGTTTGACATGTAAAAAATACTAGATCTAATACTACAAATGGGAGGGAGGGAAGGAGGGAGGAAGGAAGGTAAATTAGTTAGTAGGAAAGTAAGGTAAGGGAAGGGAAAATATTGTTATATAAATATTACATTAAACAAAACATATATGTATATATATATACACACATACATAAAAACACACAGGCACACATATCTACTTACAAGGTTAGGTTAAGTTAAGTTAAACGTACACACACGCACACATACCTAATTACAAGGTTAGGTTAAGTTAATTTTTTGATTGTTGTCTGTGGATGTGGATGTGGATGACTGTATGTGTATTCTTATGTGTATTTAGGGGTGAGGAATGTGCTTTTAAGTATGTGTGCAGTTTTTGGGGTGTTTAGGTGTGTTTGGGGGTAAAAATTGTGTTTTTTTGAGGGGTAAATGTGGTTTTTGGGATGTTTGGGTGTGTTTTGGGGCATAAAGTGGGTGTTTGAGTGTGTTTAGGTGTGTGTTTGGATGTGTGTGTGTGTTGAGTGTGTTATTTATGTTATTTTTCAGGTTTCTGTAACAATTGTAGATTTTCAATTTTGTCGCTCAAAATATTTGCACGTAAATTTGGTCTAATGTGTTTTTGCAATTTTACTCGGAAAATATTTGTTTTACGGCAATAATATATAGAAGTTAATGTATTAAGTTTGATGTTGTCTATCTAATGATGAAATCAGATTTAAATTTCACCTTATAGTTTAATAGGAAATTGAAGTTTTGTTGGAATTTTGTCAAAAAAACGAATATATTATTTTCTCAATTACTAATACTCCGATTACATTCTACTATGGCTCAAAATAACGGGCGTCTTTTGATCTTTATTTACCATTCTATAAGTCTCTTACGTAAACCTCATAGTTTTTGAGTTATTAAACAAAACGTGATGTGTTAAAAAAAATCTAAGGGTGTTGCCTATGAATTTTTATGAAAATATTCACATTTCAGAATCTCATGAAAATTTATATATATAGATTTTCAAGGATAAAAAACACGAATATAGACTCAATTTTATCATTACTATAATATTAAACACTATATTAATATTGTATTTTTATTATACTTTATTTATTTATTTATTTATTTATTTATTTATTTATTTATTTATATTTTTATATAGAGAGGAAGGAAGGAAAATGTTT
>JAXIVD010004365.1:0-2500 GCA_036785275.1 Cancer borealis | reverse complement strand
GAGTGCGAATCTTGAGCGTTAAATATTCAAAAAGTAGCTGTGTGTGGGATGTAATTCCACTAATTGTGACTTCACTGTTACGTGAGGGATACGGAGAGTAGTTAGTATACGTAGATAATTAACTATTGGTTATAGAGTCGAGTGTCAAGTGTTAAATGGAGGATATTAGTGAAAAGTGAATAAAATAGGTCACAGAGTCGAGTGTGAAGTGTTAAGTGACCTCGCTTCCCCTGAAACCAATTTTAACTATTTTGACACTCGCTGGGTGACGTGTGAAAAAAAATAATAAGGAAAATATTATAAGTGGAGTAATAATCAAGGCGCAGGGGAAAAAAAAAGTGCAGATGAAGTGATATATGGATAAAGGAATAAGTGTGTGAAATAAGTGGCGCAAACAAGGAAGAGATAAGGAGAGGATCAAGGATAAAAGGACAAATGAAGGGATAGAAAGGGAAGAAAAGGAGAAGATGAGGTTTCGGTCATCAATAGAAGGAAAGGTTTGTTAATAGGCTTGAGTACTCTTGTATGTGTCAGTTATAAGTGTAAGTAAATATAAGTTAATATTACATACTACTTGTAATTCTAAAGATGATGATTATGTAATACCTTTTCAGTGTCTTAAATATACATAATGGAAGAATTATTAGTAATGAAAAAAATGTGGTTATTATTATTATTATTATCATCATCATCATTATTGAGTGAGTGTGTATTTCTCATGCATCTATTTGTTACGGAGCAATATGTTTAAAGTAGTGAATTGATGAGTAATGCATGTGATATATGGTAGGCGTGAGGGAGCGGAGCACTACTTTGTATGTTTGTATGGCGCGCGTTTGGTGTGTGAGACAGGTAGTTTGAATGTGAAAGAAAACGGAGAAAGGAAAAGGGTCGTCTGATTGATTTTATTAATTTATTTATTCTTATAACGGAAGCATGTGTCAACGATTTCTTTTCTCTTACTATAATTAGCCTGTTCGCAGCTAGGGCCGTAGACACCTATCAGCGCTAGATATTTTTTTTTTATTTTCTCCGAATTTCCTGGGCAAAGTCTTAGTTAATTTAGAAACCGATGTGCAGAAAAAATACGACATGAATTGCTGCACATGTGTATTTAAAATTAAAAACATAACCTTAATGTTAATATTCTTACTTACTGGTGATAAGGCTTTCTTAATTGTATAAGATAAATAAACTACAAATAGGTAGTTATTATTTTTTTCAGTATGATCAGTAAAAATAAAAGGATGTTGATTTCGGTTTATGCATTTTATTTGAAAGTGTTAAAGAAATATTGGAAATCAGTCACGTCCTATATAAAAAAAAACAGCACCGCTGGCAGACATTTAATTGAAAATTAATAATAAAAAAAAAAAAAGCTGAGTATATTTTGAATAAAGGGATGGAGGGGAGCAACTCAATGAGTCTTATATAACTTTTATTGGCCCACCCAGTGGGCTTCATATACACTTAATTAATTAATCTTAAATAATTGGGTACACACTTGTTGCATTCTCTACACACACACACACACACACACACACACACACACACACACACATATTCTCTCTCTCTCTCTGATATATAAATGTTAAATAAGAAAGAAAATAGTGTGTGACGAACGAAAATTTGTTCGTCTCTCTCTCTGATAGATAAATATTAAATGAGAAAGAAAATAGATGTTTGTGTGTGTGTGTGTGTGTGTGTGTGTGTAGAGAGAATGCAACAAGTGAGTACTGTGTACCCAATTTTAAGAGTAACTTCATTTAAGTGTATATGAAGCCCACTCGGTGGGCCAATAAAAGTTATACAAGACACTCGATTCACTCATTGAGATGCTTCCCTCCATAAAATATTTTACTAATGGCGTAGGATTTATGAATTATGTAGAGAATATATATTTAAAAATCGCGCGATATTTCTGAATTAAGACATGTTGTACTAAATAGGAACACGGACTTGACTTCCGAGCAAGAACATAATAGGACCTAAAGAAATATGCTAAAATTATTTCTGAGAGCGTCTTTATCTTATTTGTATTATATTTCCTTACAAATGATTCTGGTCCAAATAAAAATTCATAATTCTTTTCTTTAAACAGTAATGTCTGCTTCTGATATATAATATTTCATTCATCAAGTGGTCCTTCATGTCCGTAAACACGGCTTCATTGCACGATCGGATAGGTTAACAGACAGTCTGGTAGCAGCGACAACACGGCCGATAGATGGAGTTGGCTAAGTTTTCTTTAGTTCACTGCAACATCATTTCCTTCCTCCTTCATTGTACGTTCGTCATTTTGTGTTATTTAATAATTATTATTTATCGTCTATTCAATGATAAATCTATTCATCTGTCTATCTGTTTCATTATTAAGGTGAATGTAATTACCGAAGACACAACCCAGTGGGCACAACATGCATAATTCACATGGAAAAAACGTGGATCTGACACATAGAAAAGTCATGTGAATCTAGTTCATTTTGAAAGATTTCACGTG
>JAXIVD010004364.1:5000-32500 GCA_036785275.1 Cancer borealis | reverse complement strand
AAAGAAGGACTGTACATCAGTAGGACACGAAGAGAAGAGCGGTGACATGAAAGTCTGGTAACACTATATGTGGTGCTGAAGTAAGACTTTTTCTGCGACCAGGTTGTAAGGGGACTATACCTAACGCCTCTAAAGGTTTGGGAAGGTGAAGTGTGAAAATTGAGTGTGTGGGAAATAAATATGTAATGCTGCAACAGGTTAGATGATTCAAGTTTATTTCATCTTCAACAGCAGCACGTAATTATCAGCAAGTTACACACACACACACACACACACACACACACACACACACACACACACACACACACACACACACACACACACACACACACACACATGCACACGCGCACACGCACACGCGCACACGCACACGCACACGCACACGCACACGCGCACACACACACAAGCTCAATTTGTGTATTATCTGGTTATGTATATGCGTATATCACTAAGGCTATCAAATCAATCATCACCTAATAATTCAAGTTGGTATAAATGGTTTGAGTAATGACGTCACCAGGTGTGGAGTCAAGGGCCGCTGACACCTGTGTGCTCACTACATAATTAAGTACTGATGAATTCAATAGTACGGCCAACCCACAGGTAATACCGAACAACCACAGTCTCTCTCTATTGATAACATATTCATGATGCGTTCCCTCTCATTTTTTATCAAATCATTTGTTCACTTGATTAAAGAATTTGGAAAAAATATGGTTCCTATTCATTATTCATAACCAAACAATAGCGGTGCAGATCTTTCCACTCCCCTCCGCTGCCCACATCGTCCCTCAAAGCTCTATGATTCTTGCCAAAAAATCTAGAGAATTAAAATGCGTGAAGGTTCTTTATTTTCCAAGGAGAGGCAGCGGCGGCAGCATGGAACTCTGTGGTCACACGCTTGTGAAAAGCCTTTCACAGCCACAGCCGGGGCATCACAGCCTCCATCTACTGTACACTGCTTTGCTTCCAAATATATCTAAATAGTAACAAAAGTACCTTAAGGAAAACGAAGATTATGGTCAGAAAGCAAAGGCCCGTGAAGCAACTACAGTTCTCCTTTGTTTTAATTGATACAATGTTCAAGTTGGCACGTCATCAAGGCATCAGTCATATACCATGTGTCCCCAAGACAACAGTACTCCGTGACACCACCTGCTACCTGCTACCTCACACATTCCAGGCCACAAATACTTTTCTGTCCATGTAAAGCAATAATAATTCACTAAAGAAAATAACAATTTGGCCGAGGAAACCAAGACATTTTATCTTTGTACATATGCCTATAACAATTGAAATAGTATATATATGCATGTGTACAAAGATAAAATCATTACTCTGGTCGATGACATTCGCTAATATCGTGTTGCAAGTGACAGCTAAAGTGATGCCTGGTAATGAAGGGCAGTCTCACTTCCTGGGCCTAATAGAGCCTCGAGGCTCCTCACACGGTAACAAACATTAATAGTAAGTAGGTATCCTGACAGACGACGCGCTTGACGGCTTCCCTCCCTCCCTTCCAGCCAAAGCACGCCACCGTCACATGGTTATTAATTATCGTGTTGCATTATGCAATACATGACATTAATGACGACGTTTGTTCTTGGGACTCGAGTTCGAGGCGTGAAGTTAGGGCGTGCGTGTCGAGGTGAAGTGTTGCATGGATGACGGAAGGAAAACTTTGTTCGCGAGGATGTCATTACTTAAGTTGAGATGCTCATGTGATTATTCATTTCCAACGTTGTAAAAAAAATCTTAAAACATGCTGTATACAGAACCTATTCCAGATAACATTTTTTCGATCACTTCTCTCTTTTTGTTTTTCTTCTACATCTGGTGTGTTTGTGTGAAATGCTCTCTGAAGCACGTGTGTTAACAGGCAAAATGTGGCAAAAGTCCAACAGTCATGAGGGGGGAAGGGGAGTTATTACGGCACCACATGTCAGCAGGTCACTAGTGAGCTGTGAGGTGGTAGTGGAGCGGTGCAGGGGCCACAAAACATGAATTGTATACTAGTGAATAAAAATATCAGATGCAGCAGACTAAATATTAGTTCACGTGAATATTTACGAGATCATTTTTGTGAGATAGAATTGTATGGTGGTGAATGATTAATACTGTTTATACTTTTTAGAACCAAAGCATAACAAAAACTCTACTCAAATATTTACACTAGCAGGGAACTGGTTTGCACTGTGTAGCATGTGAACATGTGGAAGATTTCGTTTTATCAATTTTTTTTTCGTTTCGTCTTGTTTCACTTTGCAGTTTAAAAAAAACCCATCAAGCAGCAATTTTCCCACGTCCTCCGTCTCCAATAATGTGATTCTTAATCTAGTTTATCATGGGGGAGATTATCCGTCTCTTTAATACTTTACGTAGCCTTTATTGTAACACAGGACTGCAAACACATAAATACCTACACCAAGATGACCCACACATCTCCTTTAGTGTTTTATTTTTTGCATCAGTGTCTCTGGTGTTCATTGACCTGGTGTTGGGTTCTTTTCTTCAACGTTTCAGGTGAGATGTCAAGTATATTTGATCACCGAAACTTCGCCCAACAGGATCTGAACATCTAATGGTATACTTGATCAGAAACTAAGTCGTGACTTTCCAGAGTTTATAATCAATCTCTCTCTCTCTCTCTCTCTCTCTCTCTCTCTCTCTCTCTCTCTCTCTCTCTCTCTCTCTCTCTCTCTCTCTCTCTCTCTCTCTCCTTCTCTTTTCTTCTCTCTTTTCTTCTCTCTCTCTCTCTCTCTCTCTCTCTCTCTCTCTCTCTCTCTCTCTCTCTCTCTCTCTCTCTCTCTCTCTCTCTCTCTCTCTCTCTCTCTCTCTCTCTCTCTCTCTCTCTCTCTCTCGTACACACTTGGGGACAGAGGAGCATAGGGTTAAAATGATAAGTTAAAAAAAAGTGCCTGTATTGTCCCGTTCCATAAAGAAAAGGAAAAATAAGTTTAAAAGTATATCAGTATATTCAAGGTTAATCTAACTCTTCCGGGAACTCGATATGCCTGCCTTAGAAGTCTAAAGTAGGTAAAGGGAAAACAATACAGAAACAGTCCGTCTTTGAATTCATTGTTATGTATCATACACAATGCTTCCTTATAATGAGCCACACTTTACATATATTACTATATATATATTCACTACACACATACTTACTTGTCATAAACGCATAACATTCTGAATAAGTTAAGCGTCGTGCACGTAAATGGGGCTTTCTAGCGAAAAAGGCAGCACAATTCTGCTACGAACTGTGGCGATCCTCTGGGCGATAGTACGTTGATACTGAAACACTTCTCAGACACTGATGCAGAAATAATAAACGTACTTTGAAGCAGAGTTATAAATAGTGACACGAGTAATGACTAAAATATTTACGGGTATACAGCATTATATAAGAATTAATTGCGTTGATATTTAAGATTACCATATGTACGTGTAAAAATGAATAACTATGTCTATCCATTGTTACAGTTTAACAGGAACAGTGTCAGTAATAGTAATACCAAGCAGCAGAACTAAATGGCGGTGGTGGTGGTGACTGATGTTAGAATGCTTTGTGTGTGCGAGAGAGAGAGAGAGAGAGAGAGAGAGAGAGAGAGAGAGAGAGAGAGAGAGAGAGAGAGAGAGAGAGAGAGAGAGAGAGAGAGAGAGAGAGAGAGAGAGAGAGAGAGAGAGAGAGAGAGAGAGAGAGAGATAAATACCTTTAAAAAATATTCAGTAGAGGTAGGATAGGAAAAGCAGCCACGAACCCTTTCCATCTAACAAAATGAACACAACTCCTTCTGGGTCTCTATACTTTCCTTGCGGCACTAAGACACACTTGTTTTTCACCGACTTCCTTTATGCATTACAATACACAAGGACACTCCACAGCAGGATAGCCTCCACAAAGGGGACTTCTACGACCACCATAACAATAGCGCCCAAGGCCAAGCTGGAGAGTAAGTGTGTCAGGCGTGGAAAGTAACGCTAAGCTACTTTCTGCCGTGATACTCAACTACAATATAAAGAAGGAGTGGAGGTATTTTTCACGCTTCTTTATACTGTGATGAGTGGCGCCATACAAGGGGACAGACGTATGAGTGGCTGAGTTCACCATCATATTTGTGCCTAAAGTATCTACTCGCTGATCAAAACAAGTGGGATGAGCAGGTGAGTATCATGTGCTCTTTTGAGTCCGCAGATTGTCAGCAGGAGTGCGTATATAAAGCCATGTAAGGATAATCAAGATGAACATACAAATTTGAGATATAATGGAAAGATTTTGATATAGAATGTTCGTCGCATTATCTTGTCTGGTGGGAATAGCATCGAGTAAGGCAGAAATAAACTTTAAACAGCTATTTTCTACACTGACACCAGGCTAAGTATATCTCGTCTACTGACACACATCATGTATACAATCTACTGCCTTGCCTAGTCTTCACCGCTTAAAACTATGAAAACACAACGTCATCTGATACATATCAAGAAAAGCTTTCATGGTCTTGCGTTTCTTATGCATCTTTTGGTCAATACAAACTTGCTGCACGATTTCCCGGCGACATGATTAAAATTATTTCAACACATATTCAAAGACATCAACTCTGCGACATTAAGGATTGTAGGCATACGAGGCTGCGGCACAAGGGCCTAAGAAGACACACACACACACACACACACACACACACACACACACACACACACACACACACACACACACACACACACACACACACACACACACATATATACATATATACACATACATACACATACACGCACATGCACACGCACACGCACATCTATCATAACTAACCAATCACCAGCCCTTCAGGTCGTCATCTTCCTCACTCATGTTGGACTGCTCGTTAATGAATATATACTACCTCTACCGACAACTCTCATTATAACTACACTCCGCTCGTATGGTTGTTAATTGATCAAGAACAAGCAGCTTGACATGCTACAGTTTCTATTATCTCTCTTTACAAGGCTAACTAACAATGCACACAAATAATGCTTCACCGCCTCCTTGCAAACTGAGGGTCTTCACCTCACACACTCAAAGTTTGAAATCGTGACACATAAATGTATTTCCAGAACCATGATGCATACCAGTATACATGGTGAGGGAGAGTGACATTTTCAACCGACAAAATGTTTCCACTAAACCGGTCAAGTGTTCCTCGGATGCAGCGACACCACTTCGCTCCATCATGTTTACTGAAATGGGTCACGTCGCCTTGAATTCACCTTGTATGATAAGGCCACAGTGGATACCCTCTCACAGGGAAAGAAAGTGCATTTATCAGGTGTGTGTGTGTGTGTGTGTGTTTTGAAGATAGGTTGTTGCTTCACGTGGGCAGCAAAACACAGCAGAAGTCACGATATGAAACGGTGACAGTAGTTTGGTATACATTCGTCCGTACAGACAAGATCCAAGCATTCACAAACACTGATTAAAGACGAAGGGTAATTTAACACATGGGCTACACAAAAGTAATTAAAAATCATCCACCTATTGTTCATTCAAAAGAAACAACGCAACGTAACAAAGCGGATATATAGACTACCTACTCCTGACTCATATATAACCACTCGAAACGCAACACAAAATACGAGTAACACAAACATGAATGAATATAAAATAAATATACCACATGTCTACGTATTTTGATCTTGTTACCGTGAAAGGATGGGAACAATGTGCACCCCAGGCTTGAGTCTGGGGGAGGGACCGAGACAAGTAATGCACGAAGGAGGTAGAGGCGACGCGTAATAACTACTGGAGATGAACTTTATGTTGGAGGCACGACAGGGAAGCAACGCAGAACCGAGTAAGCATGTGAGATGTGGAGGCTTAGGAAGAAAAAAAGAAGTGTGTGCGTCTGTGCATGTGAGAGATAGATAGATAGATAGATAGATAGATAGATAGATAGAGGGAAAGAGAGAAAGAGAGAGAGAGAGAGAGAGAGAGAGAGAGAGAGAGAGAGAGAGAGAGAGAGAGAGAGAGAGAGAGAGAGAGAGAGAGAGAGAGAGAGAGAAAAAAGAAAAAAAAACAGAGAGAAACAGAGAAACAGAGAAAAAAGAAGAGAGAGAGAGAGAGAGAGAGAGAGAGAGAGAGAGAGAGAGAGAGAGAGAGAGAGAGAGAGAGAGAGAGAGAGAGAGAGAGAGAGAGAGAGAGAGAGAGAGAATTGCACTATTGTAGCCTTCCTTCTACAAAGTGCACAGCAGCTACATTCATATTTAATTACTGTTCAAGAGATCACCACAGGTAGCGAGATGAGGCTGCGCAATGTATCACCTACCGCGCCCTTTGTCCTTCATCACAACCTATAAGTACTGACTCCTCTCACCAATCCACCAATACTTTCCCTGAACATTGGCACCACGACCCATGACCCACGCATACGAAAGGTAGTCTTGTGATACTTAATAGTTTAAATTCAAATACGAATATGCATGTGAATAAAAGCATACATAATTAGTGTAAATACAATGACATTGTTTTTCTCAAGCTCATTACTTACGTATGTACTATTATTTCTGATAAACGTATATTTGCATGCATACGCACACAGGCACGCACGCACGCACGCACGCACGCACACACACACACACACACACACACACACACACACACACACACACACACACACACACACACACACACACACACACACACACACACATATCGGATTACCATTCAAACTACACAGGTTGTGTTGTCAGCCTTTCCCCGTAAACAAAGATCCCAGCAACAAGTCACCTCAATCGCCTCGTTGCACCGGCCTCCTACAGGTCGCGCCTTCCCCAACACCTGAAGGCGATGGGGGTCTCACCCAGGAGCAGCTCGTAAGTGTGTCCGTTACCGAGTTTTTAGCAAAAGGATATGTGACAGCAAAAATAGAGACAGGCAGTGGTTATGATGCCCGTCTGTACATCGAAGGCCAATCAATGGTAGAGTACTGCAAGGCTTCTAATATTAGACTCACAAGCGAGACGGTACATGTTAAATACCCTTCCAGTGGTCTTGCGTTACGTACAGTTCCTGAGGCCCTATCGTGTATGCCTATCAACCAACTTAGAAGCTGCCGCACGTAGTTAAGAGGCTTATGAAGAACAAGACTTCAGTACTAGTAAGAGGAGGAGGGTAAAAGGTAGTACGCAACAGTATTACAGAAATAGTAGTAGTAGTAGTAGTATGGTAGTAATAATAGTAGTAATATTAGTAGCATAAGTAGTAGTAGCATAAGTAGTAGTAGAAATAGCAGTAGTAGAAATAGCAGTAGTAATAGTAAGTAGTAATAGTAAATTAGTAATAGTAAAGTAGTAATAGTATTAGTAATATTATAATTATCATCATTACATTGATCCTTGCTCTATATTTTCTTTTCAGTATACACGAAACAATTTTTTTACCCAATAAAACGCTTTAAATCGCATTGATGAGTCGTAGTGAAACATTTTTCACAAATTTTCTGGAGAAAAATTACAAATTCTTTACAATTTATAAACCCAGCCTGTTGTTGCGTCTTTACAGATGTAATCAAGCACACACACAACTGTGACCTTGGCAAGACACCAACCAGCACACTAGTTTTCCATTGTTTCCGACACGCAGGAGGTCAAGGCTGAGTAGCAACTCAATACAAGGCAAAAAAAAATTCCACTGATATGTCATGCCTTAAAAGGGATAAAAAGAGTCCTGAATCAGCATGCCCCTGCTAGCTCCCTTTCCTTCCTGTATTTAGTCATCGACCCACACACACCCGTCCTCGTCACTCCCTCCGCCTTCACTCCGGGTGAAATGACGTGAAGGTCCACCACTGACAGTCAATAGGAAAACTGATACATGGAACACACAGAGGAAGTAAAAAAAAAATCTTATTTAGGATTATCTCACCTCCAATCAACTACATTACAACCACATCCAGGAATTACCTTAAAACCACGATGAAAAGTATAACAACGGATATGCGGGTTAAAACACGAAATTTATTATTTAAATGATAGATTCTAGGGAGGAGAAAAGCAATGATATAAACGTTGAACTTGGAACGCTAGCAGACGAGGATACAGTGACGTCCTCGAGCATCTTGTCGCGAGACCAGTAGCTAAAACATCGATGGATATGCATGTCCCACGCGGCTCATGACCTTCACCTAACCCTCTCTTCAGTCACCGTCACCCTGAGCCTTGGTGTCAGAGGATAAAGCAAAGTAGCCCCTGCCCACTAGAACAGTTTTGGAGCTGCACTTGTCGTAGCAGGACATAAACAAGCAAAGTAATTCATTATCTAGTTAACCATTAGTACATATTGGTTACTTCGAATTCAATGTTGCAATTTTTTTTTGTAATATCATCAGTTTGTCTTAGTATCTAGTAGGCCTGCCAGGATCCATAATAACAATGCCTACTATCTTATATTGATTGGCTGCATGAAACGTGGAAAGCCTTTATTATATCGAAATGTATATACAGCAATAATAATTGTCAATTTGGTATCAGTTCACATTAATACATGAACATCAAAGATTACATTACCTGCAGTCAAGCCACTTAGGATAATGACGTAATGCAGTTTAATTGTGTCTCCATCACCATTGTAAATTATTATTTGAACCATTTACTTCTAATAATGATCGCACTCCAATGATGCCTGTGAGACTCGAGACACAACTATGTTATGAAAGCATCCGTCATGCAGTTAATGACGTCGCTGTAACCATCCATTTCACCGTCATGGTCACGCTATTCCTCGTATTGCTGTGTTTGTAGGTATGCAACACTGATCAGAGGACTGTTCGTGTCCAGTCTATTTAACTTTACTTACTTTCTTTGTGAATTTTCATTTTTAACTATTTGAAAAATATTTTTCTTTTTTTGAATATGGAAAAGTGACGATTGTAGCTTTATTTTGAACTTTTTAACACCCTAATTTTTTTTTCTCAATCCATGTGATTTTAATATTTACATGCATATGAATATGAACATTCAAATCACTATAATAGTTATACGCGATTCTGCTTTTGATCAATATTGCGCAGGGCACCAGTTCTAGTGCACATCACGCAAAATATTTAAGATTCATACGACTGGTGCAGCACTAACACTTCCAGCACTCCGTAAGACATAGATACCAACAAAAAAGCCAACATTGAATGTCGTAAAAACCTACAAGACGCCCTTAACAAGCCTCTGTGAACAGCATTTTAATTACATTTTAATAGCGTTCATCAAAAGCCTGGGCGACGACGATGACAATGGGGAACAACAAGCAGTAATTAGTAAGTGTAACTACACGAAATTGTTCCGCTGGGGCCACACCACCGTTTTATAGGCAGTGTATACACTTAATAAGTAATCCATAGCCACGGTAAATGTGTAGGATCCTGATAACCACGATGACAGCCTTCCATCGTAGACCCACAGTCCACACACTAATGATTATACCATCATTACCATCAACAAGCACCAGCAATCACCACCACCATCACACCACCATACATTTCCCGTTTAATTTGTGTAGGCCATTCATTATCTTCCAATACAAAACAGTAATCTGATAAATAATTATACCTCTGTCGTTATTTTTGTGTTCTGCTAATACATGATATAGAATGTTCATCGCTTTGGCTATCTTAACCACAGCACTACTAGTTACAGCCGCACAATCAGACCTCCAACCCCGCCGCACTCCAGTCATCATCGACGCAGTCACGCCGCGACCACCACACCTTGTCCTCCCCCAACCACCACCTCTAACCACTGTGGTCCTACCTCCCATTATCATCTTCCATTTCCATCCCAAAAGGCTCCCATCATCACCAACTGCCTTACCATCACCACATCCATTACCTATCATCATTACCTTCCCATTACTGCCACCACCTAGATCACAGTCAATGCCATTTTTTTTCACGCCACCATAACCATCATCCTTTCCAACAATCATACAATGATCTATACCCTTCTAGGTTTATCAGTCATCTGTTGCAAGTGCTTAAAAGTGATTATTTATATAACTTGTAAGCTTAAGGATGTCTACTTACCTCACTAAGTAGTCTGCCAACTCACGTGTGCGGCGGCGGCCTCTCAAATAGTGGTAAATATTAAGAGCAACACGTGCGGATCTAAGTTCTCAGCCACATAGCACAGCAAAAGCAACTATCAACTAACCACGCGCTCAACAGGTACAAAGCATCACGCAGCCGACACACCACACTCACAAAACTTCGTGACCAACTGGGCTCGCCGAGTCGCCTCTAGGCAGAGGTCAGGTGTGGGTTCACTCGAGATACCCCCTGCACTCAGTCCCCCCTCCCTCTGCGCGTGCGTGAGAGGCGATTTTGCTGCCAGCCGCACAACTCACTCTTCTACGGTCTTCGGATCGGGACAAAAAATTTGTAAACAAAACAGTCGCACTGCTGCTCTGATGATGAATTCGGTAGATGATATATTCGGCTCATGGTTTCCTGGGATGGTTTGACTACTCAAATACATTATTTTCGTGTTCAATATTATTATTCTTACATGTTTTGTGATCTTTGTCGCCTCAATAAAGGCTCCTTTCGGTTATTAATGGGCCACACTCGACATGGGACGAATTCGCTTGTAAACTTGTAAAGTTGTCCAGTTGAGTGTTGACGGTTTCGTGCGGTAAGTATTTCAACAACTTAACAAGTAGATACGTAAATGGAAATGAGAGTGCTTGTGCGAGTTATGAGGCGTGGGAATAGGAAATATGTATAAACAGGGTAATGCCGAATAGGTCAGAATGTGAGGGATTTAGGTGTACAGGTTAGCTCAGACCTCCGTCCCAGAAAACAATGTAGTACTGACGCTAGAAATCGGGCTATTGGTTGTTAGGATTCGTTGCTAGGAGTTTTAAAAGTAGAAGTGCTGAGGTTATTTTGAAATTGTATTTAGCGTTAGTCAGACCACCTCGACTATGCAGTGCAGTTTTGGTCACCGTATTATAGAATGGATATGATTTTGTTATAGAATCAGTGCAGAGAAGGATGACCAAAATGATAGAAGCTGATATTAATTTATATTTTCACCAGAACGCTCTAGAGAATTCTGGGTTATATTTTTGTATTACCTGGTGCATTCTGAGAAAATTTTCTTACATTATATTTCCGTCGCAAATTCTTAGTTGGTGAGATATTCAATGTTTTATATGAGACCTCTTCGAAAAATAAAATTTTGTTTGGTTTGAACAAGGTTCTGTTATTTGTCAACATAGGTTAAGGTTTGGTTAGATTTAGATTAGGTTAGAGTAGGTTAATTAAGAAGCTATCAAATGTTCTCTATGAGCAAAAGTAGGGAGTTGGACCAGGTGCAGACGCCATATTATTTTGTAAACAAACGCCATTATGGTGAAGATGTAACATTTTACCGAAGAGATATTTAGTGGAAAGATGGAGAGTGAAATGTTCGTAGGTAGATGGAATACCAATTGAGGCTGAGTGTATTGAGTGAAGGAGTAGCAATCATGTAGTTGTGTGTGAAATGAAGATTACATAACTTCATGCTACAGGGATGATAGGTGGTAATAGGTAGTGTAGCTACTGTGTGCAGGCCATATGACCTCTAGCAGTCTCCTTATGTTCTTAGGAAAAAATTCTTGGAGTGACACTGTGAATAAGAATGAGCAAATGAGAGGCAAGGGACTTTTCAGTGATGGTGATAGAGATAAAGATTGAAATGTTTAGTTTTGCCCTACTTTCATTACTTTCTGCAGGTTTCTGTGGAAGAACAATTACCTTGAGGCTACACTATACTGAGGCTTTACTTCTACTAGAGATGGATAGCACTTTCAGTGATAGGTAAGTTGTTTCTGAGCACATTAAGCTTTTACAGACATTATAATAACGTACCACATGCAGGTGGTGAGTAGGGTTTCTTAAGTTAAAGTTACTACAGAACCGATCATCCTCTTTCATAGATAAAGACAACTAAGGAATATAGTAAAAGACATTAACTTTTTGTTTTCAACAAAGGAACATGTCTATAATTATCTGTTTACTGTAGCTTTGCTGTTTTTTTGTGTGATGGATTTTTACATGGATTACATACTGTAAATAATATTAATTGTTTTTTCCCCCGATTCAAGTACCATCGAAAGTTTCTGACTTGCATAAGCTAATTTGTTCACTTTCTCCTAGGGGCTAGCCTAGGCTTTCATAGGGACAGAAGTGAGTCATAAAGCAATTCACTGATATAGGTAGTTACGTCACTTATTATCTTTGAAAACACTAAAGATGAATAGAAAGCAAAACTCTATTTTCAAACACCACTACCCATTCTTTTCTTTTCTCTTTCCCTATGGAAGAGAAACTTGGTGGTGTGAGAGGAAGAGAAAACATGATTTTAAAGTGGAGAAAGCAAAATTTTTTTAATTTGTGGTCTTCCTCTTAGTAGGAGGAATAGTGGCACTCATACTCACCCTGTAAGGCCTCGTTCACGCTTAGCTGACTTTTGATCCCGAAGCGGTTACGATGGTGTTTGCCTGGCCATCGGAAGAAAAAAAAGTCGGAACACCTTAAGGGCATATCGCGGGCATCGGGGAGTCTTGGGGCACTCTCTCCAGCGGCCCCTAAAAATTAAGGGAGCTCATAATTTCTTTAATATCTGTCTTTGTATACAGTATGGTCTTTCAAGATAGGATTATCAAAACATCTCCCGAATAAGTTTAGCCATTCTTTTGGATCACCGTTGTTCATTTTAAGAAAGTGGTACCAATTGGGGTATTTTATTGATTTTTGTTTTCTTTTCTCCTAAGCCTCACCATCTTAGTAGAATTATTATCAGTGTATTGTACTATCATAGTTATGTACATTCTTTTCAGTTTCTTGCCATCAGTAGGGGAGCAGATGTATTTTCAATTTGCTTTGCGAAATGAAAAAATTGAAAACCTTATAACATATCTCCAAACTGGCAATTTTGCTGTTAGGCTTCCAAAAAAACAACGGAAAGTGATCAAGAAACAAGCTTCCTTGTACACATAAGAACATAAGAAATGAGGAGACTGTAAGAGGCCAGTTAATAACCTACATGAGGCAGTTCCTTGTCCCCCACCCTTGGAATAATCCAATATTTAGCCATCCCACCTGTCATCCCTATCCATACTCTCATCCAACCGTCTTTTAAAGCTACCTATTGACTCAGCACTTACTACGTGTCTATCCAGCCTATTCCAATTGTCCACGACTCTGTTTGTGAACTAATATCTACCTATGTCTGTCCTGAATCTAAGTTTTTCTAGCTTGTACCCATTTCCACGTGTCCTATCCTGGCTACTAAATTCTAAAACCTGATCAATGTTTCCCTTATTAATTCCTTTTACCCATTTGAAAACCTCAATCATATCCCCTCTTGCCCTCTTTCTCTCTAGGGAGTGGAGATTAAGACGTTTTAACCTGGGATTCCATAAGTAAGTTCAAATTTCTGTTTACTGTTTATCCTCTTTCATGATCTGCCATTACTTATAAAAGTATGTAGATTATGTAAAAATATATGTATGTATGTAAAAAGTATTTAAAATTATGTTATACTACATTGTTGGTGTTGTCACAGCTGTGCCTCAGTCTTAAATAGCTAATCCCTGACAAAACAGAACTGAGTAAGAAATGTTGTGGAACATTTCCGAAGGACATGAGAAGAACCCAGCTCCTTTTTTAATTTCTTAGTTCAAGCAGGACTTGTTCTATCCTTTGAGCTGCTATAAGAAAACAATTATCATTGATACTCATTATGGGAAAAAAATATATAGCTATATATAGAATGAAAAATGTAGTTGAGGTAGGTTGACAGTACAGCCTTACTTGCCAAATAAATACTTTATGCAATTTGTAATTGAGTATTCATCATATTCAGTTTTTTGTATTTACAAACTGTTATATTCCAAAATTACTTATTACTGCAATAATTCCACAATCAGAAAAGTTTTTAATCGTGTTTGTGCTACCACTCAAAAAGTTGTAGTACTTACAAGTTTTATTGTTCAATATTGTGCTGTTTTCTTTTCTTTTTTTTCTATTTTTGGTGTTTTTTACAACACCTTCCACATAAAACACTAAATTATTGATATTTCTTTCAGAGCAAGTTCTCTACTATGTTGGCTCCAGAGACGGAAGGAAAAAAGAGGTCATCAGAAGTCCAGATGAACTGACTCGTATTCTCCACTTGCACCATAACAGTGACATTGGAGGGTACAGTGGATGGCGGGGCACCTATCAGAAAATATCTCAACATTATTTTTGGCATGGAATGAAAGAAGATGTCAAATTATGTATGTATAATTTTTTGTATGTATGTTTTAGGTGACATTCACAATATTGAGTCACCCTGCAGCTATCTATCTATATTATCTGATGCCTCGCTCCCGCCGGGAACGCCTCCTAAAGGTGTGGCCACGACAGAAGAGTCTCCATCTCTCTCTATCCAAGCACTCCTCTCTTGCTCATTCAAGTCCCATCCCTTCCCCTCTTCCTTCATTCTTTCATCCCTTTTACTGATAAACTCGACTCCCTCCCAAATTCAGCTTTAACTATTTAAATCTTTCAGTCTTGTGCTATTTTCATTTTCTCTTTCACATCTGACTTAGTGTATTAGGCACATATTGTAGTTCTATATGAAATACATCATATTCAGGATCCATTCCCATCAAACTTGCCGCTAGTCTGCACAGTATTACTCTAGAAAAGTAGGACTTGCAGATTTGGATTTACTTTTCAGACATAGCTACATACTATAGTATATCATGTTGTCTTATTCAACAGATCTTCAAAGAACTTATTTATTAATAGTAAAGTTATGAAGCCTTGATGCTCACATCAACTTTTATTCCTCTTCATATACTTATTCGTCATATACTTGAATGTTAACAGTGTAGATCCAAAGTGGAAGCAGCCCAGCAAAGGCAGACAGCAGACTATAAGAAAAGGCAAGGCAAGGGTGTTAAGACTTTCAACATCTGTGTAGGCCAGCAAGTGCTGCGATGCAACAATAAAAATTACTCGTAAGGGAGGCAAGATGGAGCCCTAGTGGACTGGTCCTTACAAGTATGTAGTATTAGAACAGTCTCAGGTCACACCTACACTGATATATATTGGAAATTTTATTTATACTATATTTTACTTTAATCTTCAGAGTCCTTGACATTGACCATAATCAACGAGTGGCACTGCAGATGATGAAGACCGAAAAAACCCTCAAGTTTCGTGTCCCTTTAGACCAAATTCGTCCACATCTACAAAGCCATTTACACACCAAAACAAGGTATTCATAGTTTGACATCAGTTTACACTTGTAAAACATGTGCAGGCAAACTAGAATCTGGATCTTCAAGTCAGTTGTGATCCTTATCCTGCTGGAATGCCTTCATGTTCAACAAGGCATTGCTCAATTGTGAGGCCTATTACTACCATAGTGTGTTAATGCCAATTAGCTGTATATGGCAAGCTGATCCTGTATGGTGGGCTGCTTCAGTTAGGGACAACTTAGCATAGAGAAGGCCAAGGAATTATTGACAAAGTCTTGTGAATTACATTGGAGACTTGCTTGAGGTGACGCCTGGGAGTGGTATTGTAGAGTGGATAAGGTGATGTGCTCCCCACTGTGTGCCCCCCTTGATGATGAAATATTTTATCCCCAGGGAAATGCATTTTCCTGACAGTTCAGTGCATGATGAGCAACCACCTCTCTCTCCATCTGAAGTGTTGTTTTTTGGTAAGTAAATTGGAACTTTTCCATAGAAAGCAATTTGTAGGACAGATATTATTAAGTACAGCTTTCCGCACAAAAGTGCAGAAGTGTGAAATAAATTAGACAAGGAGGTTGTGTGTGTGAAAATGATACATGAATGTAAAGCTAAATTGGATGCTAGTAGATATAGACAACATGAGCTTTAGTATGGCTCCTTTTCCTGTATCTCAAAATTACATAAAGTGCGCACACGCACGCACACACACACACACACACACACACACACACACACACACACACACACACACACACACACACACACACACACACACACACACACACACACACACACACACACTCTCTCTCTCTCTCTCTCTCTCTCTCTCTCACTCTCTCTCACTCTCTCTCACTCTCAGGAGGGCAAGTTGATAGCCTTCTAGTCCCGTCAGAACTGCAAAATCATAACTTTAGGCATATGTTCCATACTTATTCTTTATTATGTGAATACAGGTAACCGTGTCTGAGAAAATAACCTAAACATTCTCCATTTGGCGAAGGTGTCAATTCTGGGTTATCTAGGCTGTGATTCTAGTACACTAGTCTCTGTACCACCAAGCCACACTTACTTGATAATGTTTAATAGTTGTGCGTCATCAAGCACATGAATATTTTACTGCAAAAATCTATTTTTTCAGGACGCTAATGTTTATTTTTTCTGGTTTGCAGGTGACAGCAAATTGGAAAACCCCTCCTCCAAACAACAGTCTAAACTTCATGTAGCACCTCCTCACAACCATCTTCATGTAGCTGCATGTGAAGTTGATGTCCCAGGCATGTGGTTAACTGATATTCATGTTGACCATGCTCGGCAGTTACTTGGAAGCAGGTTCCCTTCCCTGTCTGGGTTTCAGTCAACCACAACATTGGAAAAAGCAAACTGTAACCAAGTTGTTGCTCCATCAGGTGAATAGATTCAAATCATTCATGTCAACCATTGGTTAACTGTGAGCAACATTGGTTGCAATCTTGGCACAGTTAACGTTTATGACAGCATGGCTGTCGTAAATGAAAATAATGATAAGTTCAGCTGCCAGATAGCTACCTTATTAAAAACATCTTTGTCTACAATAACTGTTCAATATGCCTGCATCAAACAGCAGACAGGATCCTCAGACTGTGGTTTATTTGCAATAGCCACCGCTACAAGTCTCTGCTATGGGTTATCTCCAGAAACACAAATTTTTGATCAACGTCAAATGAGGAGTCACCTTGCAAATTGCTTCAAAATTGATGCTATGGAACCATTCCCGGTTGTAATGCCACCAAGACCTCTGGAATTACCGAAAATAAAATATGAGATTTCCGTTCACTGCCACTGTAGACTCCCTAAAGTTTTGCAGAGGGACATGATTCACTGTGTTCTGTGCAACAATTTATTTCACGTTGATTGTGAATCTGTCAGGATGAACGATTTTTTGTTAATATGCAGAACATGCAAGAATTCTGCATGAATACAAGTTAAAATACCAGCTACTCCCCCTCAATCTTCAGCCCAAGCAGACAGTATCAGAATACAATACACCCCTACAACTTTTTTGGATGAACGCCAAGATAAAATTGAAGTTAAGAGGTTAGGGGGATGGAACTCGATATGCAGCCACCTCCTTGTGGTGATTTCTGGGTAATTTGACTGATATGATGCAGAAGTATCAATCAAATTAGTAAAGAGCTGCATACTCAAATGACTGAAACAATTTGAAATGCAATTGTCAAAAAATTTTGACTTTTATATTGTTAGGAAACACTGTTTTTTTGGTACAATTTATTTTCCTCAAGAACCCACTTGTGTCACATCACACTTTTAATGCCTCGGATTACTAGTTCATTTTCAAGTTGTGTCCATTCACAATGTTCATACAGCAAGTCAAGTGCTGCTAATATTGCTTATTTATTTATATTTCCTAGTAATTAACACATTAACGAACCATAAAAGGAGTGTATAATTTGTTTAATTTCTTGTGCTTCCTATATATTCACTCCTAATATACATAACTCATGTACAGTAAATTTGAGACCAACATAATAACCACTTACAAGTTTTTACCTTTTCTGTCTTTCCTAAACCCATTATACTCATCACCTACCTATTTGCCTGGGTTGGTGATTTCGGTAAAGTTCTAGTTTCTGCCCATACTCTCCCCTCAACCCCCCAACAAGCTTGGGGACCTGGTGGAAATGCGGGGTTTCGGGTGGGGTACATGAAATGCGTCGCAAATGCGTATTTTTTGGCGTAAAGGGGATGAAATGGCCAGCCAAAAATCTACAGGTTTCACTGCAAGTTTCGTAAAGCACTACCATTTAGGGAATTTACGAAACTTGCAGTGATACTTCCGTACATTTTTTGCAGAAAATTTCGGTAATTCTGAATAATAAGTCCGTCACCCCAATTCCCCACCAACCCTCCCCTATCTCTTCAAACAAGCTTGGGGGAATCGGGGGCTTTGGGGGTGGGATGAAAAAGAAGCGAAATATGGGCCATCAAAAAAGCAAAGAAAATTTCGAAATTCCCTAACCTAACCTGAACCTAACCATAACCTTCAGGCACTCCCTCACTGACGGGCTGACGCCCGCATTGTACTGTACAAATTCTGTATATATTGTAAATTTGTGTGTGACCTTATATGTATGTGATTTTGTACTTGTACAATAAACCTAAACAAACATTTTCTTCACCATGAAGCAACAAAATTGTTTCCATATCTTTTAACTCAGTCCATTGAATCTTTAACCACTAGTAATATGGTCTAGTAAATCCAACCATATATTGGTGACCCATGAGTGACTCGAACACCCAGCTTTCTGATTTAGAGTCCGGTAGTAACCATGTTAGTATACTACACATCTGGGCGACAACATCTTGGATGCAGAAATAAACATTGCAAACTATACTCTTTACCGCATGGATAGAGTAGAAAGAAGTCATGGGGGGGGGTAGCAATATATTTGAGAGAAGAGTTGGCTGCAAACACGGAAATCCTCGAAACCTTCTCAAATGGCACAACAGAAATGCTAGCGTTGTATGTAAAAAAGATGGACTTAATTATTGTAGTTATATACCGTCCACCAAACACCACATTCAGAAACTTCAAAGAAGCCACTGAGAAAATACAACAACTTTTGCCAACCCCCCTAACAGAAGTCATTCTCACTGGAGATTTCAATTTTCCCACAATAACGTGGCCACAAATGCAAATCCACGGAGGCTCCAGAGACGAGAAGCTACAAGCTGAGGAACTACTGAAAATTGTTGATAATTTGTACCTAAAACAATTCATTGAGGTCCCAACTAGAGGGAAGAACATCCTGGATTTACTTTTTAGCAACAACTGGGGCCTGGTACACTCACAGGAGGTCACCAAAACAGTCATGTCTGACCATAATCTTATAAAGGTTAATACAAACTGGTCTTTACCCAAGAGACAGTACAAAGATCCAAACCAAATTCAATGCAACTCCCTGAGTAACCTAAACTTTTTTCAGCAATAACATAGAATGAGAGAAAGTAAAATGTGAACTCGGGCAACTCAACTGGATAGAACTTTTAGAGCACAACACGGTAGATGAAGCCTTCAACATTTTTCAAAATAAGAGCCTCGAGATTTGCAAGAATTTTGTGCCACAAAGGACAAATAAGAAACAAAGAGACAGAAAGATACTCATGAAAAAGAGAAGCACAATAAGATCAAGACTCACCAAGACCAGCCACATGCCCATCATTACCAATCTGCAGAATGATCTAGTGGATATTGAACGACGGCTCAAATGATCTCACGAAGACCAGAGAACACGCGAAGAACTTCAAGCAGTCTCCAGCATTCAAACCCACAGCAAGTTTTTCTATACATATGCAAAAAAGAAATTGAAGACGCTCACAACAATAGGCCCACTCATTAAACCCACTGGAGAGCTAGAGACCGACCCAGGGAGTATTGCCAACATGCTTAAGGAGCAATACGAAGGTGTATTCAGTCCACCAAGAAGGGATACCATCATCACAGACCCAGACACCTTCTTCAATGCACACCCAGAGTCACCACATCAACTCTCTAGTATTCAAGTTACAGAAGAAGACATTATATCAGCCATAAACAAGATCACACCCAATGCTGCAGCAGGACCAGACGGTTTCCATGCCCAACTACTTAAGAACTGCAGAGAACAGTTGGCTCTACCTCTGAGACTGCTGTGGAGCAAATCCCTTGAATGTGGTCATGTTTCACAGACACTTAAATACGGAACAATTGAAGACGCTCACAACAATAGGCCCACTCATTAAACCCACTGGAGAGCTAGAGACCGACCCAGGGAGTATTGCCAACATGCTTAAGGAGCAATACGAAGGTGTATTCAGTCCACCAAGAAGGGATACCATCATCACAGACCCAGACACCTTCTTCAATGCACACCCAGAGTCACCACATCAACTCTCTAGTATTCAAGTTACAGAAGAAGACATTATATCAGCCATAAACAAGATCACACCCAATGCTGCAGCAGGACCAGACGGTTTCCATGCCCAACTACTTAAGAACTGCAGAGAACAGTTGGCTCTACCTCTGAGACTGCTGTGGAGCAAATCCCTTGAATGTGGTCATGTTTCACAGACACTTAAATACGGAACAATCACACCTATCCATAAAGGAGGCAGCAGTAGTGTTAACATCCCACCTAATTAAAATCATAGAAAGGGTAATCAGAGCAAATTTGGTCACGTTCTTGGAAGATACCAATGCCCTAAATGATGGTCAACATGGCTTTAGACGAGGACGATCCTGCCTCTCCCAGCTACTCTCCCACTTTGACAACATCCTACAAGACATCCAGGAAGGCGACAATGTGGATGTTATCTATCGACTTCGCAAAAGCCTTTGACAAAGTGGACCACGGGATTCTGTTGCACAAACTACAGAAGCTGGGAGTACATGGAGAGCTAGGGAAATGGCTACACAGCTTCCTCTCCAATAGAAAACAGAGAGTGACAATACGGGGGACCCTTTCGGAAGCAAGTGATATTGTTAGTGGTGTTCCACAGGGCTCTATCCTTGGTCCCCTCCTCTTCCTCATCATGGTAGGGGACATTGACAGAGACCTGGAGCACTCAAGGGCGACATCCTTTGCCGACGACACTCGCATTGTGAAGAAGATCACCTCCCACCAAGATGCCAGCCTACTGCAAGAAGACCTTGAAAAAATCCTGAAGTGGGCAGAGGACAACAACATGGTTTTAAACGGAGACAAATTCGAGCTTCTAAGGTATGGGCAACATGAAGAGCTCAAAAACTCCACACAGTACAGATGTGGACAGGAAGAAATAACAGCCAAAACATCTGTAAAGGATCTGGGTGTGAAGATGAGCAACGATGCCACCTTCTCCCAGCATATGTTTCACGTGGCAGCTGTGGCAAAACAACTGGCGGGTTGGGTCTTGAGGACATTCCATACGAGGTCTCTGATCCTGCCACGCATTGAGTATTGCTGTCAGCTATGGTCTCCCCACAAAGTAACTGACATTACACAGATTGAAGCCCCTCAGAGGACATTCACCAGCAAGATCAATGGAGTTCAACACCTAAACTATTGGGAGAGACTTAAGGAGCTGAACCTATACTCCCTTCAGAGACGTAGGGAACGCTACACCATCATATATGTGTGGAAGATACTGGAACAACGGGTCCCAAACGTCAGTATCCAGGAGACCAACCACCCAAGGAAGGACAGACTGTGCTATGTGAGAACCACCCCGGGCGCAACTCACAGGATCAAGACCCTGGTTCATCACAGCTTCACCTACAATGGCACAAGACTGTTCAACTGTATCACTGCATCCTTGAGGAATATGACGGGGCTGGCTCCCGACACCTTCAAAACTCACCTTGACAAGTGGCTGGCAGACATCCCTGACCAACCACCAACACCAGGCTACACAACCACTAACTCCAACTCCCTCAATGATTGGATTGCGGAGGGGATGGAACCGCCTGGCTACAGGGGAGCCCCAGCTCAGCTGCGTCGTTAACAGACGGAATACAACTAAATGTAACTAAGTGTAAGTGTAAGTGTTGTCAGCTGGAAGAACATCCTGAAACCATAGTTACCATTTCATTGTTTCATCTTATAATAAAAACTAAGAAGCAAATAAATTTTAAATAATAAAAAATCTAGAACTATAACAGCAATGGTTATATAACACCATGCAACAAACAAAATGACACGAACAAAACACACATTGAAATAATGGATCACTATAGATAGATGGGTGGAAAAAGAAACCATCCAAAAAATAGCCAAACAACAATGACATACATCTAAAAACATACACAATATCATAAGAAAATAAGGAGGCTGCAAGGCAGCTCCTCATGACACACAAAAGCTAAGTTAAGTAAGTAATTAAGTTAAGTAATGTTAATTGTGAACTCAATAGCAAGGAAGTTATCAGTCACCTGCAGAGTGATGCGATTGTGTACCAGCAGACCAATCTTAATATATCCATATGCAACACATCCTTGGGGAAGGCAGGAAGGAATTGAGAGTGTGGGTGTGTCTAGACTCTTATTTAGAGTGGCTATCCATGTGGGTTAACAAATCTACTAACCCACTTTATAAGATGTGACATCAGCATCTAACCTGCATGTTCTGGATCCCTTAACTCATCGTCCTCTCATTCACCATTTGTTTCTTTATAGAATTTGTACAGAGATGATTTTTCTATGCATATTATTTCAACAGAAACTTGACATGAAAGTTTTGACTCCTTTACATTACCCGAAGTATACAAAGGAGGGGCTTCCCAGGCCCTGTCCTCTGCCCATTTTTGCATGACTGACCTGACGTGCCGTGTTTGGGCGGGATGTATTTTTCTTCACTGGAGGCCTAACAGCATCTAAAATAGACACAAAATATTTGGTCCACACATCTACTCTTATGAAATGCCTCCTGGTCTGCATTTAGATTTATGCTGTTTTTCAACCCCATATGAAATTCTTCCATGCACAACCTGTCACAATGATGGTTTTCCAATAATCTTCTGGTATCCTACCTCTCTTCCATATTATATTATACTTCCAAAGAAACCATTCCACTCTGTATTTCCCCATATTAAAGTATCTTTCCTGTTATGCCATTAATGCCTGGAGCTTTAAATTTCTATTAGAAAAAGTTTGAGTAGGATAAAGACTGAAGACCTGTTTTTCCCCAGTGGTCTGCCTTATTCAGTGAGTCAGGAGCAGACCATGCAGTATCCTGAAGTGCAAAAAAGGCTGGCCCAAGCTATCACTACTCTAAAGGAAGTCAGACAGGCTTTCTGCGACCAGATCACGTCTAACAGAGACCTGATTCCTTATGCAATGTTATATATGGCCCGGGTGATGCGGTGTGCCCTCCAGAGGAGATTTCCACACATTCCAGAGAAGGAGATATTTAAGGTAAAGCTGATTGTGTTGTGAATGTTGTGTGAGTGAGTGAGCAAATTTTTGAAAGTTGTAATTTTCCATAAGTCGGGAGGGCTGGGGTCCCTATTGTTCCAACTTAGAGTTTACTGTTTATGTAAAATGTATGTAGGTAAAAAATCATAAACGAATCTATTTAGTCCTATACTTGACACATTTCAGGTGGTGGGCAACTTGGTCTACTACCGCTACATCAACTCGGCCATTATGGCACCCGATGCCTTTGACAGTCTCTCCTGATGAAAAGCTGAACAATAATCAGAGACGCAACCTTGCTAACATTGCCAAAATTCTCCAGTTTGCTGCCTCTAAAAAGGGTGAGGAGCCACACTGTGGTCATGGATTTTATGACATGGTTTAATATATGTAGAAGTTACTAACCACAATATATGGAGTAAAAAATGAGTTATCTCACATCTTGTCTCCTCCACAGACTTTGGAGATGAGACATCCCACCTCAAGTGTTTGAACACCTTCATTGTGGAGTGCCACGTTCAAAGGTTTCTTCCGGCAGTGCTGTGAAGTGAAGGAACCTGAGGTGGTATACAATGTGACACAGTACTCAGAAACCACACTCATTGTCAAGCCTACCATTTACATCACTGTGCAGGTGTGTAGATGGCCGAGGATGTGTTTTTTTTCCTCCATTCTTTCTTTTCTTTTACATTACAAACTAAATCTTATATGCAAACTTTTAACTTCACTAGATGTTTATCATATGTTTTTATTTGCATTCTGGACCCCATTTTATGAATCAGTTTGGCTGGGGATTATAAGAATGGAGACCAGTACAAGGTTCATTGTCCAAAGTGTACTTGACTAATATGTTACCTGATTACAGTCATTCTTCTATGCCTTTATTGGTAGACCAGTATTTGGGTCTTGCACAATTAACTGTTGTCGCATGGTATTAGTCATTATTCCTCCCCATTTGAAGCCTGTCGCAATTTCTTTTTCATTGAAAGTTTACAGATATATAATTATGTCTTGGTGTAATAGATAAATGGTTGTGTTCTCCAATTATTTTTACTTAAGATGTTGAGATGTTGGAAGTGTTCAGAATTGTTCCTGCTCCTTAATAAACCTCATGTAAGCCATAACAAAATTTTTTGGTGAGGGTGATGCTTACATAGCCTCAGTTGTTACCAACTCAACCCAATGTCCTGTGGTTTATACTGGTAAAACTCACATGTCAGAAAAGAGATGTTAGTTGAGTGTTATGTTGCTCTTCAGGAAATTTGTGAGACACACCATTGCTGCTGGACTACAAAGAAATTCTGGCACCAGACAATGGGGATCCCCTCCACCAGGTGCTGGCAGAGCTCTGTACATGCACTTATGGGAGAGGCTATTGGTGAGTCATAAAAGTCAAGGCCGAGTGTTCATACTCAGGAATCTGGACTTCTCAAAAATGTTATGTTATGCAGATGCAAGGGTTGACCTGTCATTTTTGTAACACTTCCAATAACCTTTGAATTTATAGTAATTAATTTCTCCATCTTTGCACTGCATAGTGTAAGAAAATCATCTTGATAAGGGTTGCTTTATTGTGGCCATATGTGGCTTATGTATTAATCATTATTGTGATGCTTGTGAAATTGAATCATTAATGATGAAAACCTCTTTTAAGAAAATAATTATATGATCATTATTGCACTGCTGCATGTTATACTGGGAATTACTCTAAAGGGGTGGCCATAGCAGATGTCCACTTACACTTTCCCTTGAACTTTATCCTTTTACTATCTATCACCCAAAGTTTTGAGTTTCCCCACCCTTTCCACAAGGATCTGATAATGGACGAGGAACGGCTGTTGAAAAGGATGAATGGTTCTGATGTGAGAGTACAAATGAGTACAAAGAAAGAATAGATGTTAAAATTCCTACTGGACTTAATGAGGTGTGAGGTTTAAAAGAGACCACCCCTGCCCTTCTGCATCCTGTCTTTTCATAGGAGAAACTACAGAGGAAAAGCTTCCCACACAGCAGATGCATCTTGCATCTGCTAGTTATTACTTATGAAATTCCTTTTTTAGTGTCTGGATTGTTTCGTAGTAGAGTACAGGCGGCTTCTTCTTCGTTTTTTTATTTATTTATTTATTTTTTTTTTTTTTTTCATTTTTTTATTTTATTTCCAATCGTGTAAGATCTTTTGTTGTTCCTACATTGACTTCTTCCTTCAGACAGGTACAGGAACATTGGGGAAGATGGAGCTGTGTTTGGCCCTCACCCTTGATGACAGCCACAACACTCACACTCCTGACAGACGTCCTCGACACTGAAAAGGCGAATATGAAGATGATGAGGAAGAAGGAAGAGAGTGAAGAGATGATGGAAGCGATGATGATGGTGATGATGATGATGATGATGATAAGGAACCTCTTTACTCTGAAGAAAATGCTGGATGGTGGTGGTATTGATGTTAGTGTCTGTTTATTGTTTTTATGGAATGGGGAAGAGGAAGAGGACATGGGAAACTTTGCTCTATACAGTGAAGTTAAGGAGATGGAGAGCATAGAGATAGAGGAGGACATAGAATCAGCAGTAAGAGCTATTAAGATAGGAAAAGTAGGTGGGAGTAGGTGGAAGTATGGAGGGGAGGCACTTAGGCTAGTGCCTGTTCAGGAAGATACTGGAGGAATGGGAGGTGCCTCAGGATTGGAACAAAAGTAGGGTTACACTAGTACACGAGGGAGGGGGTAAGTCAAGGCAGGACATAGGTAATTACAGATCCATTGCAGTAATGAACACCCTGGCTAAGACATTTGGATGGGTGATAAATAAGCTGAGGACATGGAACAGAGTGGATTTAGGAAGGGGAAAAGTGGTCTAGAAAATGTGCTAGTGATGAAGGAAGGCCTAGAGATGAATAAAAAGTTAGGAAGAGAGCTATACTTAATATTCTTAGACTTAGACTTAGACAGGGTAGATAGGAGCAAGTTATTGACATTACTGACACACAGAGGGGTAGACAGGAAGGTAGTGCAGGTGATTAGAAAGCTGTATGAGGATAACTACCGCCGCCCAGGGAGTCCTTGAGTACCCGTATCAAAAATGATTCCCTAAAGTGAAGAATGAAGGCTACAATATATACTTACATAGAAACAAGGATGGAATTGAGGTGTACATTATCTCAGCACAGGGACAAATGGTACATATATAAAGTCATTGTAAAGAGTAGTGGAAATCTGATTTATAAGAGCAATTTTTAAGTAAAAACTGAATTAAATTTCTCTAAGGTGGCTGTAATGATAAAACTAGATTCACAGCTACATACGCATGTTACTCAAAGTTGTGTAGAAACACAATAGGTGAAGGCAGGATAAGTAAGAAGCCAGAGTAAATAAGTTGCAAGTCCTCTTACATAAAAGGCACATGGCCAGATGAGCTACTGAGTGCAGCCAGAACCTTGCCAAGAGTCAACAGACTCTTGTTGATGTTGACACCCTCAGTGAACTGCAGGCCAAAGGAATGTGCTCGACCCACACTTTCAGCACCCGCTAGGTCCACAAGCTTTAAACAACCTTTATAGTTTCCATGCTGAAATTTGAGCATAATAATATCTTGGGTCTGAGCAAGATAGTAAAAAAAAAACAGCTTTTGACCAGCCCATTTCAAGCAGTGAGGATCTAGACAACAGCCAAGTAGATATGTTACAGGCACAAAATAATACTTTCAACTAGTACATTATCATTCCAGATTAATTTTGCAAACCAAAGTAAAACTAGAAACTCCTAATGCAAAAGTTTATCAATAATCATAATGAATTGTATACACAAACAGAAATTCAATATAACATGAATTTTCATGCATGTGAATGATAGCATTTACTTACTTACTTTGGAGAATTTTGCCTGTTAAGTGGGCTTCCACTGGCTCCAGGTCCCTCCTCAACCCCTATTCCTCGACTTGGGGTTGCTAAGGTGTTGTGATGGGAGTTTGGGTATCCTGGTGTTGGAGGTTCATCTGGTATCCCACTGAGCCACTTGTCTAGTCTCCCATTGAAACACACCACTGTGATGTTTGTCAAGTTACAGAGTTCTTTTGGGACACAGTTGAACAAGCGGGTACCATTGTGGGTGAACGTGTTATGCACCAGGGATCGCAGTCTTGCTGTTGTGCCCTGCATTTCCTGTACATAACACAGTCGACCTCTCCTGGGATGTGGGTTTACTACTAACCCAACATTTGGGGCCTTTCCCTCTAGTATCTTCCAGACATAGATGATAATATATCTCTCCCTTCTCCTCTGCAGCGAATAGAGACGCAAGTGTTTCAGCCTCTCCC
>JAXIVD010004364.1:0-2500 GCA_036785275.1 Cancer borealis | reverse complement strand
TTAAGCTGAAACTGAACCAATCACGTATGTTGATTGATTGTTTAATTAATGCTTCCGCTTCCGCTTTCATTAGCCGTCTGTCAAAGACAAACTGAAAATTTCAGATTTTAATTTCCGAAACCTTTACCTAATTCCATTTTTCTGTCCATATTACAGTGACTGGCAGTATTGTGAGGATAATACTATACCGATCTAGATTATCATCATCATCTAAGGCAACATTGATACTAGCTGTAGGATCAAGATGAGTTTCTTTATTTATTTGAGTGTGCGTGTGCGTGTGTGTGTGCGTAATTCATTTTTGTGACCATGTGTTTGTATATAAGTGTGTGTGGAACAATGTGCTTATCGCTGTATTGCTAAAGACAGTTCCCGAGTAAATACATGTACTCCTTATTAACTTTCCATTACCACGTAGTATGCACATAACCCTTCCCGATGTTTTACTGTCCAATATCGTCCTTCCTAGAACTAAGGGAGGTCACCTATAAACGTCACCAAATTAAGTATCTGCAGACATCTATATTCTGATACTTGAAAGGCAGCGTGAAATGCAAATGTTCTCGTTTCGTTCCATCCAACGCTCTAGTGATCCAGTACATTAAACATAGTACGTGTAGGTTACTTATTTCACGACATGTCTGGCAAAAATATCTGGCTCAGAAAGGTCACCAACCGGATGTAAACATAAATATTCCTGGGAAGTTAATTAGAAGGTGTGATTCAGTGTATATTTAGTAGTCCAGTGAGAGTTTAAATTATCATGCAGTGAGTACTGAACCACAATGCTTGAAAGGAACACTGTGAGAGAGAGAGAGAGAGAGAGAGAGAGAGAGAGAGAGAGAGAGAGAGAGAGGAGAGAGAGAGAGAGAGAGAGAGAGAGAGAGAGAGAGAGGAGAGAGAGAGAGAGAGAGAGAGAGAGGAGAGAGAGAGAGAGAGGGAGGGGAGGGGGGATAGGGGTGGTTGAACTGATTGATTGTTACTACCTTGTCGTGGTGTGCTTGATAGGAGGCCGGCCGGCAGTAGGTCAGCAGCTGCCCGGTATTAGTGTGTCAACATGGCCTGACATCATCCCAAGGGTGGCGCCCATGAGGAGTATTGACCCAACCTGTCCCGCGCCGCCTGGCAGGTCTCTTTAGGCTCGTGCAGAGGCCATGGCGACGTACGCGTGTGTGCGTGTCTGTGCATATTTGTGTGTGCGAGTGCATGTGTATGTGCATGTTTTTGTATGTACATGTTTGTGTGTGTGCATGTGTGTGCATGTGTGTGTGTTTGTGCTTGTGCATGTATGTGAACGTGTGCGAGTGCGTGTGTGCGCGTGCGTATGGGTGTGTGTGTCATGTGTGTGTAATAATTTTTCTTGAATCATGTAGTTATAGTTAGCTAGTTTATTGACCACAATTACATACTTACCTGAACCTCCATAAATGAAACATACTAAATATAGTTCATGTAAATTTTGAATTAATTCGTTTAAATGGTACAACAAAACTTCATAACTTTGGATACTGTGGCTTGACAGAAAATCATATGAATATAAAGATACCAAAGTCTAAAAGAAAATAATTATACACAACCTGATTCTAATGAGAGATTATTCACGAATGAAATACCATACCAAACCATTTACAAACTGAGATAATATAATAATGAACTATGCTGAATAAGTTATAAAACTCATAAAATGCAGAGGTATACTTAGCAACAATAACGACTTTCCTTAAGTCAAAAATTCTAGCAAGAAAGACAACAGAAGTAAATAAAAATGAAAATGCACACAAACAATAATGATCGTATAAAATGGGAAAAAAAGACTACAAGTGAAACAAAATTTTAAGCTAATTGCAATTATATAATACAATATATTCGTACTCCATATTAATGATATAAGAAATCAATAACTTGCAAAAACATACAAGACTCACTCTTCCTGTACACGTCAAAAATTGATATTAATAAAATGTTAATATTGTGAATTAAAAGACTCTCACACTATGAAATATAAATTACTTGTGGTTAGATTTATACTGAATCGCATAACACAGACAAGCCGCCACGTTCCCGCCTATTCCAACGACCGTCCTGAATAACCAACTAGTGAGCGAGCGCTTGAGCAAAACTTTAGACGAGAACAAACCACTGAAACAAACCATTTACTTCGTAGGAATCATTCAAGCATAGAACATTTACACATGATAAGGCAAACAACTAAGAGTGTTACTGAAATGGATGGTGAGAGTGAAAAGAACGTAAAGTGACTGAGTATGTGTAAAGCAAAGGTGAAGGAATGAAGTGTGTGTTGAGTGTTAGTGAAGTGGTGGTGGTCGTGACATGCAGCATCTGGAGGAAGTTTGGTTACGAGAGAGAGAGAGAGAGAGAGAGAGAGAGAGAGAGAGAGAGAGAGAGAGAGAGAGAGAGAGAGAGAGAGAGAGAGAGAGAAAGAGAAAGAGAAAGAGAAAGAGAAAGAGAAAGAGAAAGAGAGAGAGAGAGTAGTATAAAT
>JAXIVD010004363.1:32500-36673 GCA_036785275.1 Cancer borealis | reverse complement strand
GATTTTGAAGGACATTGATTAATCCACGTTTCATGGGTGGAGGTTAAAGGGATTCTATGCTACACGTTCTTGCCCTAAGTTTGTACTCGTTGGGTTTCTTGGTGGTGCTTCTACTTTGCTGTAGAAGGGACGCAACAAAACTTTAGAAGAGAGAAAGAGAGAGAGAAAGAGAGAGAGAGATAGAGATTGTAAGAGAAAAGTCCAGAACGAGCTCAGAATTTTTAGGAAGACAATTAAAAGTGTCTAAAGGCAAACAGAAAATGGGGGAGAGAGAAAAGAGAAAGAGAGAAAGAGAGAGAGAGAGAGAGAGAGAGAGAGAGAGAGAGAGAGAGAGAGAGAGAGAGAGAGAGAGAGAGAGAGAGAGAGAGAGAGAGAGAGAGAGAGAGAGAGAGAGAGAGAGAGAGAGAGAGAGAGAGAGAGAGAGAAAATGCGACCAAAGGCAGTGAATGTAGTGGAGATACCTTTTTCTCTTTTTTTTCTTTTTTTGAAGGTGGGAAAGAAAGGGACGGAGGGAGAAGGAAGGGAAGGCATGTGGCGTGATAATTGGAGAGTCGTGGTAGGATTCCAGCTGGTGGCAAGGGCGTGGTGGGAGGGTAAGGAAGGTAAGGTAAAGGAGGGGAGGGGTAGGTAGGATATCACTAGGAAGGGCTAGTTAGCATCATAAAGGCAGACTTTACCTTATAGAGATGCACATTAGATTAAAAAAAAACACTATTTCAAAAGAGAAATAGGAGCTAGGAAGGGAAGGGAGATAGTTTTTTCTTTCTCTTTCTCTCTCTCTCTCTCTTACATCAGTGAAAATTAAAGATAATACTATAAACTGCTGTGTAGAGCTAGTCAAAGGGAGCTAAATGCAGTAAAGGGAAAGGGAGAAGGAAGAGAGACACCTGCCTAAGGGATAGCGAAAAAATAATATAAAATAAAAAAAGACAGAAATCCATGGGGCACATATTACATAAAGGGAAGGGAGAAGGGAAAGGAAAAATTGCCTTGTGGGGTGAGTATAAGGGAAGAGGTTGTGAAGGCCTAGGAGAGTGGGATCAATGCTTCAGCTCACCTTCTGCTGCATGGAACGGAGACTGATTGGGATTAGGACGGGGGCTGAGTGGGATTAGATAGGGGATGAATAGGATTAGGTACGGTGTGAGTGGAATTAAAAGGGGTTCATGGGACGGAGGTGGTGTGGGATGGGAGGGAGTGAGAGGAAGGAACGAGGTGAGTGGGATAAGAGTACTGAAAAGGAATAGGATGTGGGAATGAGTGGGATGGGAAAGATTGAATAGGTTGAGAATGATTGATACAAGGAGAAAAAGTGAGAGAAAAGGGAGATAAGGATATAGACAAGTGGGGGATGCAAAGGATAACAAGCTTAGGATAAAAAATGATGGGAGAAGAGTGGGAGGAGATATAGAGAGGGATAGTAGCTCGGGAGGATAAATAGGATAGGAGAGAAATAACTGAGGATTAGACTGAGGTTTGTAAAGATATTCAATGTAGGTTTTTGAGGCGATTTTTGAGCATAATGGCCATGAAAGGCATATACAAAACGCAACATTGCAATAAATATCTCCATGTTATTGAATGGTTGATAAAAACACGCAAGTACGAGTAACAAACACATAAATATAGCCAATTATGTTTTTTTTTTTGTGTGTGTTATTATGAAAATTAAGAGAGCTAAGACCATCTGAATACAATACACACACCAAATGCATACAACATACATATAAACAAACACACACACACACACACATATGAAAGATCAAATCACACGACTTACATGGGAACAAAACTAACTGAGATTAAGATCAGATATAAAACGAGAGGAAAAAAAGCAGTACATTTAAGACGTCAGAATTGGTAAACAAGCCTGAACAGTGTTAGCAGATGGGAAAGGTCACCCTGTGGACCCATGGCCTCCCAGATGGTACACTGGAGGATAAGAAGAGAAACATCTGGAGTCTGGAAACACTGTCTGCCGTGGATTTAGATATTTCCAAGAGTAAAATAGTAGATTGAAGGGAAGGGGGAGAAGGAAAAAGGAAAGAAAGGGAGGAAAAAAAAAAAGAGGAGGGAAGGAGAGGGGAATGGGAGGAAGTGAGAGGCTTATCCTTCTGTATTATGCACCAGAATGGGATTGAAGCAGGATTTTGACTGGCAACAGAAGGGGAGGATTAAGCTATGGGTGAGTAGTGGCTGTGAGGGTGAGGGTGCAGGGGGAGGCGTGCAGGGGGAAGGTAGGACTGCCTGCCTCTGCCACACTGAACACACATATACACACACACAAACATTGTTGATTGTAATTTTTCACCCTAATGGCCACCTAATGAATTAATAAACTATTTATGATTTTTAATATATACTTTATACTAATTATGTACGGACAGCCACACATACAAACACACTCACCTACATTTACACACCAACTCACACATACACACACACAGACGCCCCCCTCCCACCCCCCATCCCACACACACACATACACATACACACACACACAGGAAGTAAAACGTCACGTAAATCAATTATCATAAAAGAAACCATTTTTCAAGCTATAACTTGACCGCATATTTTACTGGAAGATATTTAAGAGAGAGAGAGAGAGAGAGAGAGAGAGAGAGAGAGAGAGAGAGAGAGAGAGAGAGAGAGAGAGAGAGAGAGAGAGAGAGAGAGAGAGAGAGAGAGAGAGAGAGAGATGTAGCGTAGTTAGTTTTAGTTTCAGCGAACGGAGGAGGAGGAAGAGGAAGGAGAAATAAGAGGAAGAGGAAGAAGAATAAGAAGAAAAGGAGGAGGAGGAGGAGGAGGAGGAGGAAGGAGATATAAGAAGAAGAGTAAGAAGAATAGAAGGCAAGAAAGCAGGACGCAACAACAAATAATAATAATAATAATAATAATAATAACAATAATAATAATATAAAATTGTTACGAGACACACATAAAGAAAGGAAATAAAATAAAAACAAAAATATTGCACCACCTCAACCTGTAAAATTTTTGAAGGAAATATGTCAACACGTCCAGAACAGGTGTTTGAGTCTTGTCTCAGCACATTTAGAGGAGGAGGAGGAAGAGGAGTATAAGAAGAAGAAGAAGAAGAAGAAGAAGAAGAAGAAGAAGAAGAAGAAGAAGAAGAAGATGAAGATGAAGGTGAAGACGAAGAAGAAGAAGAAGAAGAAGAAGAAGAAGAAGAAGAAGAAGAAGAAGAAGAAGAAGAAGAAGAAGAAGAAGAAGAAGAAGATGACAACGACGAAGAAAAGCAAAATATATAGAAGAAGAAATATGAAAAAGAAGAGCAAGAAAGAACAGGAACAAGAAGAACAAGAAGGACAAAAATAACAAGAACAAGAACAAGACGAAGACGAAGAGGAGGAGGAGAAGGAGGAGAAGGAGGAATAGGAGGAGGAATAGGAGAAGTAGGATTCAAGAGGCTCACATTTGGGCAGTGACGGTGCGGGAATCACCTCCTGGCCTTACCTGGTTTGAATGTCATTAAGAAGAACGTGGGAGAGCACACCTGGTGAGAGAGAAGAGGAAGAAGAGGAAGAGAAGAAGAAGGAGGAGGAGGAGGAGGAGGAGGAGGGGGAGGATTAGAGACAAGGACTAGGAAAGGAGAAATAAGGAGGATTAAAGAAACGAGAGCAAGGTAAAATGTATCCTCCAGGAATTACGAAATACCTCCTGAAGTAGAGAAGAATTCAACACGTAAAGGAAAAGGGAAAATATTAGAGGAACAGCGAGGTAGGAGACGAATGAGGAGTATAGGCATAAAATGTGATAAAGTGAGGAATCAGAAATGTTAAAGTTAGCAGCTTGAAAGGCGGTTGTGGCACGGAAAGAAGGGAAAAAAAGACAGGAAGAAGGTAAGGTGTTCGTGGATGCCCTTGGGTGGTGGCTGTCGAGGCGGAGTTTAGCCAACACACATTTTTGGGAAGGAACAAAGACTTGGGGGCAACAAACATGGCGGGAAATGCTTTATTTGGCACTAGTGATGAATTTCCAGGATTTACTCAACTGCAAATAACAATGAAAAAGCGCTGAGGAGGACAAGAGGGAAGGTCTGGAAGAAGATTAACGCAAGGAAAATGGTGGTGTTTTGACCTTCAGATTAAACGCATATTAGAGCCAAAATATCTTGAAATAAGTGTCTATGAATATATCAAATACACAATT
>JAXIVD010004363.1:17500-27500 GCA_036785275.1 Cancer borealis | reverse complement strand
GAGGGGCGCCACGCACGGCCCATCAGGCGCCGCAGGGCCACTTTATGCTAACTGCCCCGAGGAGGCTGCCGGCCCTGTGTTGCCGGGTGAGGCAGCACCACAGTCTGGGTGCTGCCGGCACGACGCCCGCACCCAAGGCTTAAGACATGCAATGTGTGTGCATGGTGGGTGGGGAGGGTGCAGGTGTAGTAGTAAAATTCGTGTGTGTGTGTGTGTGTGTGTGTGTGTGTGTGTGTGTGTGTGTGTGTGTGTGTGTGTGTGTGTGTGTGTGTGTGTGTGTATATATATATATATATATATATATATATATATATATATATATATATATATATATATATATATATAAATGCATACATATATAAATACACACACACATACACACACACACACACACACACACACACACACACACACACACACACACACACACACACACACACACACACACACGCACACAGGAGTGTCTGAGACGTGACCCGCCTGGTCTTCTTAGGTTCACTAAGAAGGCCTTTTGTTGCCACGAGACTCCCGCAGCACCTCTCAACACTTTCAGAGAGCCAACGACCAACACAGAATGAGGCTGTACGTATTCATGGGCCTCTGAGCCTCTTTTACATCAGCTGCCTTAGCTGTTAGATGTTTCCAGGCCGCGGCGAGGCGAGTAAGAACCTCCCACGCCGCGGCGGCAGGATAGAAGGATGCAGTGTCACACACAACACTCACGACAAAACTCACCTTGAGAAACGACGCAGCACACTGCCAGCAGAGTCCATACTGACGGCTGCCACATCACTCCGAAGCGAAGGAACGCGGGCATCCTCGCCAGCCAGTGGACGCCAACACCAAGGCGACAACAGACATGCAATCACACTCGGGACGGCCCGTCACTCGTACATGGCAACACCCGTGGCCATGACAGCAAGCGTGATCGTTCTGTGGTGGACGCGGCCACTGCCAAAGTCGAAACTGAACGTAACTTTCCTATTAGCTGTTCTGTATAATCCGAAGACTTGATTCAGTCCACGTAGCCCAGAGACCGAGACGAAAATTTCAAATCCTCTCTCAGGGTGGTTTTCCGAGAACTATTCACCTCCAGAGTACCACACAAGATCAATTTTCGAGGGATAATGATAAAGAAAAAATACTTAAGAAAAGTATGGCAAGACGAGGGAGAGGGGGAGTTAGCAGGCTATGTAGCCGGCCACTCCAGCGGAGAGTTGCGGCCAAAGTTACAAGGGCAGCAAAGTCCCTAGCCACACTACACCTGGCGCTCCCACGCTCCTCAGGACTCTGCCTTCCTGCCGCAGATCAAACCGGTCCTCTCACGCTCCCTCGGTGACCATGAAAAATGCAACAGAAATCCCTTTAAAACACAAGAACAGCGCAATCCTCTTCCCCTTCCTCTCGCGTGCTGGAAGAGGCAGCAGGGGACCGTGGCGCTGTGGGTCAGGTGTCTTCTTGACCAGTGCCAGCCGGGTGCCAGCCAGACCAGGACGGAGGGAAGAGAGTCGAGCCAGAGAGAGCCACGGAACACCTCGCCCTGCCGTCACGGAGTTTCGGGGCCAACTGGAGGTTGAACTATGTGAGAGGCAGAACTGGGTGAGAGCGGACCGGGAGAGAGAGAGAGAGAGAGGAAGAGAGAGAGAGAGAGAGAGAGAGAGCGGGAGAGAGCCAAAGAGAGAGAGCGAGCGAGAGAGAGTTGAGAGTGTGAGAGTGAGCCTGCGTGTGCCTCCTCCTCCTCCTGCTCCTCCTCTTCCTCCTCCTCTTTCCCTTCCTCCTATGCCTCCTCCCCACCCGGCAGTTCCTCCTCAAACACCTACCGTCTAGCAATGCCTCTGTCTTCCTCCCACAACTGTAATTCTCTGCAAATGTCTTGACCTGACGGTTCCATTTGTCGCCCCACACCTGCCTGGAACACACCTCCACCTCCACCTCCCACACCCACCCAACACGGACGCACTATGGAAAGGCAGCACATTCCAGCTAGACACAAGATCGAAGTACAGTACCAAAAATATACATCTGTACACCCTCACCTGTCTCGTCTTATCAACGCAATATCTGTTTCAAAGTTCAACACCTCTTATGCATCAACGCTGACAACGCATGCACTACCACACTGTCACAAGCATTCACTAAGATCGATAAGTACAAACATGACAGACTCTCTCACCCTCTCCCTCTCCCTCCTCCATCTCCCTCAGTCTCTCTCTCCCTCCGCCTTCCTCTCTCTCGCTCTAGCTGGGTAGGATCAGTCATTACAGTGTTAGGGGGGAACGTCTAATCAATCAGTGAGGCAGGAATCGTGTTGTCGTCTCCTGGTAATTACTTCTAATATAGAGTGTCTGTTATTAATCTCAAAATTAAGTCAAGGCTCGAGGCAACACAAGGAGGAGGAAGAGGAGGAGGAGGAGGAGGAGAGGAGAAGGAAGGGGAGAAAAAATAGTAATACAGAGAAAGTTTGAATCTAAATGAGAAAGCCAGAGACAATTGAGTGAAATATGGAGGAAAAAAGGGGAAACAAAAGGACGTAGGGAGGAAAACATGCAAATACCTGGAGAAAGAACGAGAAAAAATGTGAGGAAAGGAAAGAAGGGACGAGTCGAATGGATGGATGGAGGAAATTATACTAAAAGAGGGAGCGAAGGAAGGGCGGAGGAAAGTAAATGAGGAAAGAGGGAGTAAAATGAGAGATAAAAGAGAGAATGCAAAGGGAACCACAGATAAAAGAGGAGAGTAAGGGGAAAAACGAAAGATCAATTAGAGAGACAGGAGGGGAAAATGAGTTAAAGAAGAGAGGAAAAAAGAGGCGAAGGGTGAGGACAGGTGGGGACAACGTGACTCAACAAAGAATATTTTAAACAATTATTATAAGAAAGAGGAAGAGAAAAGATCAAAATGAAAAACGAACAAATGAACAAAAGACTCAAGAGACAAGAATAAGAGATTAAAAAATACAGACAAACAGACAGGTAAGGACAGACAGAGAGAAAATGTAGTAGCACAGAGGAGCATGTAAAGAAAGGTCAGCAAACTAATAAACAAACACACACACACACACACACACACACACACACACACACACACACACACACACACACACACACACACACACACACACACACACACACACACACACACACACACACACACACACACACACATACTCCTATCCTTCTCTTATATCTGAATAAAGACATAAAACAATGGATATAATTGTAAACCTTTTCTTTATAATCTATTAATAACTAAATCAATCAACCACATAATCGCCAACCAATCCTTAGCGGCACACAACAATTACCTTCATGTAATTCACCTACAGAAAGAAGGAGGAGGGGGGAGGGGGAGGAGGAGGAGGAGTAGGAGGAGGAGGAGGAGGAGGAGGAAGGGAAATCTGAAGGTAGAAGAAATAAGTGAGGTTGAGAGAGGTGCAAAACTGTGCTGTCAGGAAAGAATAAATACTCGCGGTGAGGAGAAAAATATAAGGATTGGAACAGACTTTCCGAGAGACGTGAAAGGAAGGAGAAAATGCAGAGAAAAGAGCTTCGCAAAACTTTGGAAAACACGACTAATTAATGACGTAAAAAAAAGAAGTTTTGAGATTAAGTTTAATGCTGAATCAATGAGAACCAGTCACATTTTATATTACCATTAAATGCGAAGGGAAATTATACAAAAATTTCCTCCCGTCCCGCCCTCCCTCTTCCCCCCCAAAACAAGTAATAGTCACTAATATCCTTTAAAAAATCATATAAAAAATATCTCCATCAAGTTCTAAAACTATGAGGACGATTCATATGAAAGATTTTTGTTTATAAATTGAAACAAATTAGTTCTGCCGTCATTGCATAAATCTTTACCTGCGTGACCACTAAAAAGGGCACCGTAACACAGGGGAAAAGATGAATTATATGACAAAGACTCAGATATTTAGATACACAGTAATGCTAATGTATTGATTGACACAGTGGGAGATAAAGAGGGAAGAGAGAGACAGCTAGAGTGAAAGAAAAAAAGAGAAAGAGAAAGATGCATGGTAGGAGAAGAAAAAAAAAATTAAGTTCCATGACTGATAACGAAAATATTAAGTTCCAGGTACGTTTTACGCTGTCATCTACATACAATACTTATTTACTCCCAGTACAAGACTAAATAAGAATAATTTCACTAAGACATCCAAACTGGACGCTCTAGTAAACCCATCCTAACACAGCTCTCGTAGTGTAGTGGTTATCACGTCTGCTTTACACGCAGAAGGTCCCAGGTTCGAGCCCTGGCGGGAGCATAGTGTTTTTTTATGTCGTGGTGAAAAAATGTATCTATTCATATAAAACTCTTTGTAACTTATTCACTCACCATTAAAATCATTTCCATAACCTGATTTTCGTCAACTCGCAATAATGGTGTGATGTATGTGACAATGCCTATTTATATTAATCTGTCTGATCTTTCCACGTGAATGGGACCTAAAAGAGGTGGACAGTGAATAAACTAACGTGTTACATCCTGACGTATGATCAAAAATAATGTGTTTTCCTAAGGTTTTCAAAATAGCTGTCCATCTCATTACGACCCGCGTGTTGCAAGGGTGTGTACAAGGGTTACTAGGTGTTGTTACGGGCTGTGACACCCTCAGGATTCGTCAGTCTACACGACACTCTTGCTTAACGTGGACGGATAGAGGTCTGCTTTAAGAGTAACATTTGTTTCATTATGATCACCGCTGAGCTCATGATATTAGATTACTTCTGTGTATCCCGCAATTAAGCATCAAGTTATTTTTTTCTCTTTTAACCATATAAACCGAGGTATAACATATTTTTTCTTCCATGCATGTTGTGGTATAAAAAGTAAAAGTTAAACAAAATGAATAAATAGTAAATGGAAGGGAGGGAGAAAAAAAAAACTGTTTACATTTCATTCCGGTTGTTCTCCTTCAAACCAAAAGTGTACAGTCAGTGGTTTCCTGTAAAATGTTGCCTGGTTTTAGGCTGGAAACAGGTGTATTAATCATGAACACACACACGCACACGCACACGCACACGCACACACGCACACGCACACACACACACACACACACACACACACACACACACACACACACACACACACACACAACTGACACAAGCAGGCACCATGTCCGCCAAATCCCAACTCGTGATCGTACATTCAACATGCGAAATGCAACAGAATTTCAGAATCAATGAATTTGCTGGAGCGAGAAAAAAGAGAATTTGCATTTGACAAGTCATTACTTTACCATTATGTGCACCAGTCACCCCCATGAACGTAAGACTTCACATCATGTACGTGCAATGGGATGTGTGCTATGATCTATGTGTACACGAGGGATGGATGCTAATAGGTGCCTGTGTGTGTGTGTGTGTGTGTGTGTGTGTGTGTGTGTGTGTGTGTGTGTGTGTGTGTGTGTGTGTGTGTGTGTGTGTGTGTGTGTGTGTGTGTATGTATGTGTGTGTGTGTGTGTGTGTGTGTGTGTGTGTGTGTGTGTGTGTGTGTGTGTGTGTGTGTGTGTGTGTGTGTGTGTGTGTGTGTGTGTGTGTGTGTGTGTGTGTGTGTGTGTGTGTGTGTGTGTGTGTGTGCGCGCGTGTGTGTGTATGTGTGTGTTTGTTTAGTATAGTATGTAAAATAATAATGATAATAATTATAAAAATAAAAAGAAGTAAAGTTTAAATAATAGTTGTCATTAATGTTATTAGGCAAGCAAGGGTGAAATACAGTTTGATATTATAGTAATCAGGAAAATAAGGCCAGATTCGTGTTCAACATGACCGAAAACCTCATTGTACCAATTTTCATGAGATTCGGAGGTGTGGAAATTTTCATGAAATTTTGTAGGGTACACCCTGATAGTTTTTGAGATAAATCACATATTTTGAAATAACTCGAAATGTATGGGGTTTACGTAAAAAACATGTATATTATAAAAGAAAGAGCAGGAAACGTTCGTTCTATTGAGCTATAATAATATGTAATTGCAATGTAATTATAGGTGTAGGAGTGTAAACCATTATGCATTAATTTCTTTCATAAAATTTTAATTTTCTTCATAGGTATTTGAGTTATTGAAAAGATGATGACATTATGAGATATAGATTATCAAACCTCACAATATTACTTTTATACAATTTCCTTGTAGGACTAATATTTACGTAATAAAATGGGAAAACCTTTTTCGACCTCAATTCTGGTGGAATTTACGGGCCACAAAATGGAAAATCCAAATATTATAGTAATGACAAAACTAATTCCAGATTCATGGTCAGCATACCCGAGAACCCCTTGGTACCATTTTTCATGAGTTGTGTTGAAATATTAACAAAACCTTAATAACCTAACCTAACTTACGTTTCCCACACATTTGACTTCTTGGTAGAAATTCTGTTATTTTGAATAACTCGGAACGTATGAGGTTTACGTCAAACATGTATAGAATAGTATCCTCCTTTCCTTCCATCCTACAACTGGCTTTCCTCTCCTCGTAGGACCTTCAATTTCATTCACACTCGCAATATAAAGTGTAGATTGCATACCAAAGTAGATTTATGACACGTAGATCTTAATTTAAAGTGTAGATTGTATGTCAAAGTAAATTTATGACACGTAGATAACAAGCCAAAGTAGCACCGAAAATTTTATACTAACAGCTTAATTCAACAAAAATTAAATCAATTATTCCTCCGTTTTCTGTTTAAACTCTGTAATCGACCAATCAAGTTGAAGACAAAAAGAGAAGGAAATCACGTGAATAATTGACTAACTTCCATCCAATCTTGAGTAAAATATATAATCATTTGTTTTTTTTTTACGTCCCAAAGAAACCTACAGCTCTTCTCTCTCTCTCTTCTCTTTTCTCTCTCTCTCTCTCTCTCTCTCTCTCTCTCTCTCTCTCTCTCTCTCTCTCTCTCTCTCTCTCTCTCTCTCTCTCTCTCTCTCTCTCTCTCTCTCTCTCTCTCTCATTCTCTGAACCTCCCAAGACAGATACTTTTTCTTATCCTCGCCTCTCCCTTTTGACATTTCGGAATAACCTTTTCCTTTTCTTATATTTATTGTCTTGTCTCTTGAGTACAATTGATCTACTTCTATTTTCCTACATTTTTTAGGAACGTGTGATCGAATTACTTGACTGTTCACTCCTCTGTTTTTTCTCCTGATTTATATTTCAATTTTGTTTTATCCTACTATTACTATTTACTTTTTTATTCCCTCAGTATCTAATTTATATATTGCTTCTAAGATTATTTTATATATACATTAATGCTTTGTTTTCTTTCATTATTTGTTCTGCTATTTCATGCTATCATTGAATTATTTAGAAATATACAACAGAGTAGATTATCTGACATTATATAACACCAAATACTGTCTAAAACGAATATAATTGTATCTACCATCTAAGCATCACCATTTTCACCTCTATAACACCTACCACTACATCATATCTACCGTCCTCACCACATTCTACCTACAGCTTCACCACTGTCATCATAATTATTTCACCTCCACCACTCCCCACACTACACCGTCAACACCATACTCTTAGCCTTCTCTCCTCACTGCCATTTCCACCTCACCTGCAATCAGACGGCCAATGAAAACCCAGGTGAGTGTGACAGCCACATCTTGTACGTGTCATGTAATTTTAAGGTTCGTTATCAAGGGGGAAAAATGTTGAGTATATGGACTTTTTTTTTACATTTTTTACATTTTCATCTAACTTAGTTCTCAGATCTGCTATCCGATTAGTTTTTTTTGTTTTTTTTTAAGATAACAGTAGTATTAGTCTAGTCTTGATTTACTTTTCTCATTTCTTCAATTATTTCTTCTTATTTCATTTTAGATTGCTTTTATATCTATACTACTGTTGTTAGTGTTCGTTACTAGTCTACAGATTTGTCGACTGTGTAAATCAAGTTATGAGCGAGAAGAGATTAGTAAAGGATGACGTGCTCAACAAAAATAAATGGAGAAAGAAAGAACGAGAGAAATTGCACACACAGATTAATGTCAATACTGGTAGTAGTAGTAGCAGATGTAGTAGCAATAGTGCCAGTAGTATATAAGTAGTAGCAGTAGTAGTAGTAGAACATCAAACACTTATTTTGATTTTTGTCCTATTCCTCATCCCTCCCTTTACTGCCGCTCCCTCCAGCCCCACGAGAGAGCGGCAGGAATCTTGCATGAGTCTGTTGACCAGTGTTGCCCCTGAGCCCACCGCTAGCCTCCTCCGCCTTACATAACTAGTGGGCAGCAGCGGTCACCACACTGCACGCTGCTCTGCCTCTATTTCCAAAACAAATAAGTCTCGACGGTTTTCATAAAGAGTGATTTCTGTTGTGGAGTATTTTTCCGTATGTTTTTCTTTTTCTTTTCATACGACCAGTGAGTTTGATGAATTAATACGGTGTTTTGTTTTTGTTTCTGACGCTGTCTCTTCTTGACGCAACTTTTCTTGTGTGGTCTTTCAGCTTTTGGAGAACTTTGGCTTGTCTTTTGCTGTTTTCTTTTCCTTTTTTTTCTTTTCATTTTCTTGTCGTTTTATCAGACAGTTTGTTCAGCAGCAAGTTATATATAGTCAGGTTGAAAAACACATCCGATGCAAACGTGAATGCAATAGTCATACACAACGCCAATGTAAATTTTCATACACAATATATATATGAAAGTTTGCAGAGACAGACAGAGCGAAACAATAAAATATGCACAGCTTTATCTTAATCTTCTTTCAGTGTTTTACTTGAGTTCAATTTCACTCACATTTTTTGTTTATATTCTTTTTGTTTCGTTTTGTTTTTAGTCCAGTGATTCAACACAACAATAATTTTACAGATTACACATCCATCTTTTCACTCATACCAAAACATCAACTAATTCCCACAACATCAACTATCAAATGCCAGAGAAAGACAGAAAAACAAAACAAGAAATATACAATAAACAACAGCAAGGAAACCAAGTAACAGATTATCCTCACAAAACCAAATTGATAAAAAAAAAAAAAAAATTTGAACTCGAACAATATTCTGTCCGGGATAAACGGGAGCGGCAAGAGGTCGATGCACGTCACCTGATATGCAAAACCACTGCGAGTAGAGAGGCAAGGGGATGCAGGCAACAAGGTGCGGGAGCGGGTCTTTACTCCCTGTTATGTTAGGGAGTTACCACTCCCTTTCCCCTGCCGGTATGGTGTGGCAGGGACGAGGAGTGACATCTTTTGATATTTTTTTCTCTCTCCCACTCTCTCTCGGGGTTGGCTTATAATAACGGAGATAAGTGAGAGAAAGAGAGGGAGGAGGAGAGAGAGGCGTGTGGGGCGGCCAAGGGTTCTCGTGTTAAAGGGTGAAAACTGTGATATTAATGGACCTTTTCCTATATATACGAGGCTGCTGGGAGGGTGGAGGAGCGATAAGGCAGTGAACATTGGGATAATGATGGTCCTTCTCCCTTTATGTATGAGACGGTTGTTGACTAAAATGATTCCTAAATCAACGTAAAGGCAATGAGTTTCAATATTATAAAAAATTTTGCTTTAGTTTTGTGATTTTTTTTGGTGTGTGTGTGTGTGTGTGTGTGTGTGTGTGTGTGTGTGTGTGTGTGTGTGTGTGTGTGTGTGTGTGTGTGTGTGTGTGTGTGTGTGTGTGTGTGTGTGTGTGTGTGTTACCAAAGGCACCATAAATCAAACAAAATATATAAAAAAAACAGGAGAAAAGAAAATTAGAAAACACACTCTTTCCTTACACTGTGTTGTCCATTCTTCTGTCTTACATGTATTCTAGAATCTTTCCTCTTTTTTCCTATCTTCCCTTTCCTTTCCCCTCCACACGCCGTCCAACCCGCCGGCAACCCTTCTCCACCTTCTAAAAACTAATTACAGTCTCATCATGAAACTTCCCGGGCAATTAGTCGGCCCTCCACACATACGCTACGGCGACGAGCTGATGTCACCGCTTATTAAAAAGATTACCCGCGGCTCTGAGCT
>JAXIVD010004363.1:0-12500 GCA_036785275.1 Cancer borealis | reverse complement strand
TGCAATATAAATGAGTTTGATATATTTCTGTTTATGAACAAAATTTATGATGTCGAATATTTGATGCGTTAAAAATTTGATGTGTGTCAGAACTGTATGAAATGGAAATGCAGAAAACTTGATAACTGTAACATAACAAAGGAACATAACGGTGGGACGCGTTACAATTGTGGGGAAAAGATAGAATATATCACGAAATTCTGTAAAATGTTTACCAGCACACAAGATAGAACGTTTTCGAAATACGTGAAGGGATGTAGGGATGTATTGCAAGTATAAGGAAATACGAGAAATGTTGAAATATGACAAATAAAACTAGTCTATGATAAAGACAAAATAAAACCAGTATATTTATTACACAAAAGTAACGTCCTTCTTTTTTCTCTTAAATATTGAATTGAATTGTGTTTTTTCTTCAATAGAACGATAAGGATATAAAAGATGACGATAAACCTTTGCTTTTCTGGTCAAATATTAGAGAATTAATAGATTTTAACATATTTTGACCTGAATGTATAAGTACCAAGTCAAAGGTATAATGAACTCTTTACTTTAATGACACTAGTAATTAAAACGACTTCAGGACAGAGAGATAATCCTTGTCACACATTTTTCCTCTCATTTTTCTTTTTACTTTCCTTATTTTTTCGTAGAGTGGCATGTTATAAGATTCCAAGATTATTTTTCTCATTATTTTCTGTCTTACTTTTCACTCTCAACTTGTATTAATTTCTGTAGCGAGAAACAAAATACGGGAAGGTGTGTTTGGGGGGGGATGAAAAAAATTGGTTGAAAATACATCTAAAAATTGTATGCCTGCAAGTCTACATTGTGTGTCTGAGTCAAGGCAACGTAGACACACCTACATACACAGCAGGATTACAAAGAATATTCTACACAAATCTAAACTGAAACTAACCTTCCTAGTATTCCTTTCTCTATTTCCTATATGAAGCAGCGGAGTGCGAGAATGTCCCACTAGAATCATATACTTTCCACGTTACCATGAGGAAGTACATGTAGCAGATGAACAAACAAAACTAAACATTCACATCCTCCTCAACCTCATCTCAATATCCTTCACGTACCTATGTTTTATAAAGGTATTTGTCCTTTTATATAACTATGCTTTGCTTTAGTCTTGTTTCCAGCCATAGAAACAGACATATAAGACAAAGTAATCCCAGAACACCCTCCCTTATGCATGTACATGAGGATTACCATACAACCTCGTTCTTGACTCTCACCCACCCTATCCAAGCACACCAGCACTGCCTCACCCGGCCCTAGCCACCCACACGGCCCTTCAGCGGTTGCACAGAGTCAAAGAAAAGGCTTTCGGGTCTCTATTGAGCCTCTATCGCCACGCTTCCCAAAGGCTCACTCCAGAGACTGTTTACATAGCGTAGAACAGAGCGGGTTGTGGAATAGGTGTGGGGAAAGGTATACATAGTGTGGTGGAGAGAGAGATGAGGACAAAGGGGTGAGAGGACTTGTTTTCCTGGCTGACTCTCTGAAAAGGTGAAGCTGAAGGTAAGGTTGTAAGGCAAAGATGTATGACGGAAAAGGAAGGTTTTTTTGAAAGCAGGTTTAGGGTTTTTTATTTATTTACTTTTTTCTGCATTTGCTTGTACCCCTTTGGTCAGTCTGTTATTTTTTTTTACATTTTATACAATTTAAACGTATATTTAATTATCTTGAAACAGTGAAGCATTTTTTTTTTTCCCCATTTTTTTAGCTTGCTATATTTATCTTTCACGGAACAAAAATACTACAGCAAATATTTTTTTTTCTTTCATTTTTCAACTATTTCTTTTTTCTTCTAAACAGTACAGGAAACTTTCAACTATAAAAAAAAAACTTCAACAGATACTGGCAACACAAAATTTCAAGAAAGAACTCCAGTTACTGCTTAATATTGCTTAAAATTTATTGCCTCCTGATATTGCCTTACTTTTTTTCAATCACATTTATACATTACAAAAAAACAGGCTATCAAAATAAATTATAAAACGGAAAATGCAAGAGGGAAACTTAAGCAATAACAACAACACATGAATGCAATAACGGCAGAGAGAGAGAGAGAGAGAGAGAGAGAGAGAGGAGAAGAGAGAGAGAGAGAGAGAGAGAGAGAGAGAGAGAGAGAGAGAGAGAGAGAGAGAGAGAGAGAGAGAGAGAGAGAGAGAGAGAGAGAGAGAGAGAGAGAGAGAGAGAGAGAGAGAGAGAGAGAGAGAGAGAATGAAAACTTGACGCAACTGACTTTGGAAGAAAAAAAAAACAGAAAATAAAATAAAAGATACAGCAAAAAAAAAGTAAGAAAGAGAGAAAGGGATCAGGAGCGAAACAAACAAAAAAAATAATAATAAAAATAAAAAATAAATAAAACAAAGAAGAACCAACAAACAGAAATAGAGACAAAGAACAGGGAGAGACAAAGAAAAAAAAAAAAGAAAAAAAAAAGAAAAAAAAATATGAGAAAGAAAGATTAACAAACACAAACATATAGAGGAGAGCGAGAGAGAGAGAGAGAGAGAGAGAGAGAGAGAGAGAGAGAGAGAGAGAGAGAGAGAGAGAGAGAGAGAGAGAGAGAGAGAGAGAGAGAGAGAGAGAGAGAGAGAGATATGGTGGCAATAGTTCATAACATTTATTTCCTCGTTAATGTTCAGCACCAAACAAATACATAACATGCCGATGGACACTATATGTTCATTATTTTCATTAACTTTAATCCCCAACAACGAGACGACACAGCAGGAAAATAAAAATATATATATATATAAATAAAATGTGGTAACTTAAACACCAACTGTGAACATCATTTCATAATTATGTTTTTATTTCACGTTAATGATGAAAATTATTACCAAAAAAAATAATTAAGATGTATCGTTTATTTCCATATTTAGTTCGACTCTTTATCTCATCTCTATTTTATTTATATATAAACTATTTTCATGAATTTCAATTTTTTTTTTCTCCCGGAAATTCATGTATACGTGTATGATTCAAATGGGTGTTTAGCATTATCTTATTATTATATTATTATTATGTTTCCTTATTTTAGTCAAAGTCGTGATGGATAAAGTTGCGTAGGTGTCTTGAATCCTTCGTTAAGTTAGGTTTCACTTGTCACTGTAATTCCTATCCCTCGTCACGCCCAAAACTTTTACTCTGAACCTTCTACCTCTTTCCTAACTTTATACCCCCACCTCTCACTCATTCTTTCACATCCCACTTCATCTCTAGATCTATCTGGCTCTCTCTTCTTTGATTTGACTTTCTTTTTCTTTTTATTTAAACATCAATGAACAAAAAAAAGCTAAAAGTAAAATTTCTTAGGTGCAATTATTATAGAAGTCTTAGGTGGGACATACATACTTTGAAAATAACATAATTACATCACCATATACACAAAATTGAAAAATACTTGAAATATAAACCTAAATTATTACTTTTTCACCCCACCTCCCTTTCATTCACCTATCAATTCACACGTTCAATCTCTCAGTTCATCCTACCATATCTCCTTTACATTCCCTCGCTTCTCTTACCATTTATTCCACCTTCCACTACATCCATCCATCCATCCCTCCATTCCATCCCTCCATTTCCTTCATCCACAATCAACCACCTCATTACACCTTCAAGGATCTTTTCGCCTCGCCTAATTCACCCTCACGCAAGGAGGCAAAACCAGACAAAACACGTTCCACAAATTAATAAGACACGTACACTAACCTAACACTACCAGTCATTCCGTAAGGTTATGTATGGTAAAGGTTATTAACAGGTAGTGTAATCGTGTATTCCTAGTTGCTATTATCTTTGTATTCATGAGGTGTGTTGTCTGTCTCGCTGCAACATCACCACCTCACCTCCCGTCCCGCGCTCATATATATACCAGGTCGAAGAGAACGGACGGCTGAGGAAGGATTGATGGGGAACTTCACTAACCTCTATCACCCCTACGAGACAGGTGCAGCGACAGGTGAGACGCTTCAGCAGGTGTGGCTAATAACAGGTGTGAAAGCGGTACTCAAACACCTGCTTCATGTCTCCTCTTTAAATCAGCGACAAAATATAAGGAGAGAGCAGTTTGTCCTTTCCTGCCCGACCACTTTAAACTCTTTCTCCGGTTTTAGGAATTTACGGAATACCTAATATAAAGTTCAGGTACTTAAAGTTTCGAGAAGGGCTATTAGGATCCTCTCCCAGACAGAAGAAAGGATCAGGAGATGTGAAACGATGATAAAACAAGGGAGAGGAGGAGGAGGGGGAAGAGGAGGAGGAGGAGGAGGAGGAGGAGGAGGAGGAGGAGGAGGAGGAGGAGGAGGAGGGGGAGGAGGAAGGAGGAAGAGAAGGAGTAGGATAAGTAGGAAGAGGAGAAGGCAAGGAGAAGGAGGGGGAGAAAGAGAAGGATAAGTAGGAGGAGGAAGAAGAGAAGGAGGAGGAGGAGGAGGAGGAGGAGGAGGAGGAGGAGGAGGAGGAGGAGGAGGAGGAGGAGGAGGAGGATAGCAAACACAACACATGACACACAATGAAAGTTCACTGGGTCGTGTGGTCTCAAAGGGAAAATACTATTAAAGGTGAGAGCAGGTGTTAAAAAGGTAAAGAAGAGAGAGAGAGAGAGAGAGAGAGAGAGAGAGAGAGAGAGAGAGAGAGAGAGAGAGAGAGAGAGAGAGAGAGAGAGAGAGAGAGAGAGAGAGAGAGAGGAAAAAATGGTGTGTGTAAGACCAGGTTGCCGCCTTTAAGGAGGTGCCCAAGTGTATGTCTTAATTATGTAAAAATACCTCACTGCTGCATCTTAACCCTTGAAGGAAAGAAAGAAAGAAAGAAAGAAAAAAGAACGAGCAAAAGGAAAAAAGAAAAGAAAGAAAGAAAGAAAGAAAATTTAAAAGGAATAAGGAAATAAGAAAGAAAGGAAAGAACGAAGGAAGCGAAGGAAGGAAGGAAAGCAGAAATACGAATACCCATAAGTCCTTGAGAATGCAAGAAATTTCATGAGGAATAGTGGTGGTGGTGGTGGTGATGGTGGTGGTGGTGGTGGTGGTGGTGATGGTGGTGGTGGTGGTGGTGGTGGTGGTGGTGGTGGTGGTGGTGGTGGTGGGGTGGCGGTGTGTGTAATTTCATCAAGCATAAATGTGTGTGTTGTGGTATGTTAATGACGCTATAATTACTGGTGCTCTGTGTAATTAATCACGCACACTCGCATAGAAACAACCTCGTGGACTAGAGTGAATGGAGGCTGAGGTAACATATGCACAGGACTACTTGAGTTACATATGTATTCTCCTCACTAACACATTTCCTGCCTCAAGGGGGAAGAAACGGTGATGTATAAATGTTTCAAGCCATTAAACTCTCCTAAGATCTCATTCGCAATAAGAAAATGATATAGACACCATAACATTTTCTTTGACTATCATTTTCTTTTTTAATTAGTTCTGATTGTTTAAAAAGTCTTCTCAATATTAAAGTAAATAAGATAATCATAGAAAAATTTATCTATTACATGTATTAAGACGCAAAATCACGTTTAAAGAGCACTAACATGAATTAAAACATAACTCGAATATAAAACAAGTCAGTTATTCCATCTACGTGTCATAGCAAGTCTCAGGAAGCTACTGGAATAACTTACTGAAGCAGAGAACTGGATTATTATTGAGAAAACACAAATTCATGAGAAGAATGTTTAGATAATAGGATTCTGAATAACTATGTGTTGGTCAATAGTTCTTTGCGTGTGTGGCGAGAGAGAGAGAGAGAGAGAGAGAGAGAGAGAGAGAGAGAGAGAGAGAGAGAGAGAGAGAGAGAGAGAGAGAGAGAGAGAGAGAGAGAGAGAGAGAGAGAGAGAGAGAGAGAGAGAGAGAGAGAGAGAAAATGTAAACAAGTTATTTTACATGCACTTGCAATTCAAATATCAACCTTTACAATCAACCCCAAAAAAATATATATAAATAAAAACAGTTACAAAAAATCATACAAATTTTTCAAACAAACTGCAAATAACATAAAAATACATGAAAGATAAATAACCCGGAGTATTTTCACCTGACCAGCAAAATCAAGGTAACGAAACACAATAAAAAGCCATTTCAAGTGTTCATATAAACTGTCATTCCTTCTCCTTGACCTATTTTTTCTCTTTCCTTTCCCTCTGTGACCTTACCCTACTCCCACTCATCTACAAGTCACCTAACAGCCGCTATTTTCCTCCCTCACGACCCCATTGCCTAAAAAATGAACCAATGAATAATAAACTGAACTGACACAGGCGCCGTCGTGTGTCAGAGGAAACTCATCCTTTGTCCTCTTACATCTTCCTCGCATCCATTCCACTTTCTCTCTCTCTCTCTCTCTCTCTCTCTCTCTCTCTCTCTCTCTCTCCTCTCTCTCTCTCTCTCTCTCTCTCTCTTCTTCTATCTATCTATCTATCTATCTATCTATCTATCTATCTATATCAACAGACTCAAGACCTGGTCCGTAACACCCTAGCCAGTGTTAAAGTGAGTTATTAATTTCAATATTCCAAACGACTCTCAAATGGCTTTCAGTATATTTCACAATTTGTCCCTCAAATTGCGAGTGGTTCTTCCTCTCAGTCAACTAGTATTAAGACTTTATACTCATATATCTGATTCCTTATCGCCTTGTGAGTTTACTGAGTGTATGCCTCTTATATTTCTTACGTCAAAGGGGTTTAAAGAGGTTTACAATGTTATATTAAAGTCTTAGTGCCATGGAAGTGAATTCAAAGCTGTGGAAGTTTGGTTACACAAGGCAATGTATATACCGTATGACATGACTGTGTGCATGGTGAGGGGAGTGGATGAATAGTGTATAAAGGCGGGCGGCAATTCTGAGTGCCATGTACGTATATAACGGGCCATGGTACAATGTCGCAGTGATGACAATAGAGTCCAGAACGCATCCTGTACGACTCCAAGTTTAGTCCTTCGCACTACACACTCAGGATATGAAGTCAAGATGAGAAGAGCGAGAGAGCACGAAAACTGAGAGCACGGAAGGAGAGGACGAGAGGGCGAACTATGAGAGGAATAAGGAGAGAAGATTAATGGAGGCAGTGTAAGAGCAGCTGCGAGATATAATGAATGGAGCAAGTACTGAGGAGGAGGGGAGGGAGAGGGAGGAGGAAAAGGAGGGGGTATGCAGAGGACAGACGTTCACTCATGTAGGAGAGAATGGGAACAAGGAGGAAGGACAGGAGGAATAAATGAAGGAAGGAAGAGCAAGGATGAGAAAGAGGGGAAACATTGCTATCCAGTTTCATGCAAGAGTCCAACATTTTATTGGATGGAAAACGTTTTATTGAGGGGAAAATTTTTTATTGTTACGACATTTTTTTTTCCCGCCTTTTTTTCTCGTTCTCATTTTTCGTTTATTGGGACTTCGATGCGTTCAGTCACAGTGTCGCCAAAGTGAAAATAATACACAGTGAGGACTCGCATCAAAGCCTCACCCACACAGAAAAAGCAGCTTGTCAGTGTTCATATCCTCTGGTGTTTCGTCAGTAGGCAAAATTTGATACAGATCTAGTCTTCCACTTCCCTTTAAAATGCTCCTTTCATGTCTCTCCCTCCCCCCTCACCCCCCCCCCCCCCCACACACACTAACTCGTGGATGGTAAAGGAGTTTGTGTCGCCTTGTCGTCACCGCCACACGCACTAAAGAGGCTCATCATTCCTTCGTCAGAGCCAGAGTGCTTCTGTCCATCACTGTTTTCCAGACTGCGAGCCGCCAACGAGAGGACATAACGCTGGTTAACTTTACTAACTCCACTTACGCGAGGAAGTGAGAGGAAGAGGAACCGTTAGGCCGCAGTGTGAGTCCCAAAGAAGTTTTTTTTTTTTACATTCTGACAGTTGAAAAAAAAAGTTATGCTACAAAACCGTTTAATTTCAAAATAAAATATTCTTACTTGTTTTGTCTCAGTAAAATTATTGCAATACTTAGAACGATGTCAAAATATCAAAAGAACAATGTAGGAAAGTGTAGCACGAAAAATGACGAATATACGTATATTTATGAACCTGGGAAAGGAAAATTTAATACGGTGGATCGTGACAAAATATTTTCAATCGGAGGAGAACGTGTTTTTACAACTTCATACCAGTTTCAATGTAACTGTATAAAATGTGTATGCACTTTGCTTTTATATACTGCGTTGGAATCCTAGTTCAAGGCAGATGTGTAGTATTTCTTACCTTTATTTGTGATATTAAAAGCAGGTGAGTTAGGAATGAATATAAATTTGAGAAACTAAAGGAAATTATAAAGACTTTGAGAGAGAGAGAGAGAGAGAGAGAGAGAGAGAGAGAGAGAGAGAGAGAGAGAGAGAGAGAGAGAGAGAGAGAGAGAGAGAGAGAGAGAGAGAGAGAGAGAGAGACAGAGAGAGAGAGAGAGAGAGAGAGAGAGAGAGAGAGAGAGAGAGAGTTAAATATTAGGAAAAGTAAAGGGAGATGTTAAGAAAATGTAAAATGAAAATGGTCTCACGTATGTCGACTTAAAAATATTTCTACTTTACATTTAAGAGAGAGAAAAAAAGTCTTGCTATTATACACATACACACAGAATTAAGTGTGTGTGTGGTGTGTGTGTGTGTGTGTGTGTGTGTGTGTGTGTGTGTGTGTGTGTGTGTGTGTGTGTGTGTGTGTGACAGCAACTTTTTTTTTATATACATACATAAGCGAATTAAGTCAACATTCATTCAATAAAATAATTCGAAATATTTGTTTGGAATGATTTTGCACTCGTCAGAAAAAAGACAGGAAGAGGAGGAGGAGAGAGGAGGGAGGAGGAGGGAGGAGGAGGCAGTGGAGGGGGAAGGACGCAGAAATAACAATAAAGGAGAATAATGAGAAGAATGAAAAAAAGAGAGAGAATGTGCTAGTAAAGCGTGACGTAAATGGTGACAGAAGAGAAAGAGGAGGAAGAGGAAGAGGAGGAGGAGAAGGAGGAAGAAGAAGAAGGAGGCAGAGGAGGAGGAAAAAGAGCCACAACAGCGACAACGACAACGAAGAGAATGAATATAAGGCAGACAACATATCTATAAAACCAAGAAAGAGAGCAAACATTGTATGAAATAACGGAAAGGCGATAGGGGCGAACACAGCCCATTCACAGGCAGGAAAAGCAACCTAAGGAACGAGCTGTAGAGGACACGAGAGGGAGGAAGAAAGAGAGGAAAGAAGGGGGAAAGAGAGGAGTAAGGAGAGCTGGTGATGAGGGTGAAGGAGGGAAGGTGAAATCCACTGAATACATATTAGTCTTGAAACATCTTAATCGGGTGTTTAAATGGTCTTCCCTCTACCTCTCCTCTTTCTAGGGGTTCTATTTGATATCTCCTTATTCCCACTTGTCTCTTCTCCTAACCTATCTCTCTGTTTTATTATCTATCTCTTCCTATCTCGCCTTCGTTATTAATACATTTCTATCTATCACCCAATGCACCTTCTCCTCCTCCTCCTTCTTCTTCTTCTCCTCCTCCTGTAATTTAACTCTTGAGAGGCCCTTTATCAATAATAATAATAATAATCGCAATAATAATAATAATAATAATAATAATAATAATAATGATAATAATAATAACAATAATGATATCAAAAACCTTTCGTGTCAAGGTTTCTATACACTTATGTTAATGAATCATTTAAATATTTATAGACGTATGTATGTGTTTCATTTTTAAAAAGAAAAATGGTCGAGCTTCCTGTTTTGAAATTTTGATCAAGTCGAATAGAAAATCGTTCACTACCGTACCAGCGATGTTAAAAATGAGGCTGCGTCATTATTTCTCATTTTCCAGCCGCGAACTTCCCCTAAGCATGACGCGACGAGGTATAAATAATGAGCAAATTATAAAACCCTCCTCCTCTTCCTCTTAATTCTCCTTCGTGTAATCCCCTCTTCTTCCTCCACTTACTTCACTCCTTTCTTCATTCGTCTCCTTGAACTTTGTAATCCTCGTGTTTACCAGCCTCGACCTGCCTCCCACGGATATAGCGGCGCTCGGGCATGCATCACACACCAATATGGAATTAATGAGAAATAAATCGTGTTCCTTTGGCCTCATGTTTTCCGCCTTGTTAAAACCTTACTATAATTTCACCGCCGTAAATCACAGACCATGGAAATAAGTGCTCGAGGTACAGTGTTTGGTTGAGAAATATTTCGTGCAATAGCGCCACTACTGCCGGCGGGGAAGCAGTAAAGGCACTGGAAATATACCTTATAAGTGGGTTAATAGCGATTTGAAGTTTGCCTCTGGAATATACGACTCTCAGAAGCCAAGGTTGATGATAATATAAGTTGAGATTATTACTACCAATGCGAAAGGTAATTATGTTTTGCACTTTCTATTTTTTTTCTTCTCTCTCTCTCTCTTTCTCTCTCTCTCTCGTCATTCACCTTGGTTTAAGAGCTTCCAATGTGAATTATTACAGGAGTGAGTCCATTCAGTGTATTTTTAGACTAATCAGTGAGGTATTATAGTGCTCGTATCATAGACTCTGTTCTCCTTTCAAAGTATATAATGTAGGTTCAATCTCTCTCTCTCTCTCTCTCTTTATTTTTTTCCTCCCTCTCCCCACTTTTGTTTTTGTGAGATGGTGAAATAAAATAAAAAAATGTTTTCCTACACCACCTTCTCCTTACCCTCTTTCTACATCTTTCTACATGTTGATGTTCCTCCTCCTCCTCCTCCTCCTCCTCCTCCTCCTCCTGCTTTCCATTCGAGTCGCCTCCCTCCCCCCTGAACGAAATGCTGTCACGCCTCGCCGTAACGAATCACACTGCCGCCTTCTAAAACTTCCCTCACTGGACTTAAGAATTTGCCCCGAAGTGAATTTGTGTCATCGAGTTGTTGTCTCATAAACACACCACATGTCTCCCACGTCTCCTCCTCCTCCTCCTCCTCCTCCTCCTCCTCCTCCTACTCTTCCTCCTCCTCCTCCTCCTCCTCTTCCTCGTTCGCGTCTTCTCTGCCTTCTTTTCTCTCATCTCCTCGTCCTTCTCCTCCTTGCCTTTCTTTTTCCTCCTCTCCTCGTCTTTTTCAACACCAGTTTTGTCTCCTACGCTCTCTTCTCCCTCCTCCTTCTTCCTTCACTTATTATGTGTTTTATTTGTCTTCCTTTTCCTTCTGTTCTTCACTGTTATTCTCCTTCTCCTCTCCTCCTCCTCCGTGTGTTCTTCCTCTTCCTCCTTCTACAAGCGGATTTATTTGTTAATCTTGCTGGTGGTAATAGAAAGAAAGTGAGGAAACAAAGAGGTGACTGTCCTAGAGAGAGAGAGAGAGAGAGAGAGAGAGAGAGAGAGAGAGAGAGAGAGAGAGAGAGAGAGAGAGAGAGAGAGAGAGAGAGAGAGAGAGAGAGAGAGAGAGAGAGAGAGAGAGAGAGAGAGAGAGAGAGAGAGAGAGAGAGAGAGAGAGAGAGAGAGAGAGAAAGCCATCCAGTCAATAATAATAACAACAATTAGACTTGAGAAGGTATGATACAGCTTTTCAATTCCATATTCGTTTATTTTTGACACACATATTTTTTCCATAGTAAAAGATAAGCTTAATGCACCGTTAGATAGCGTCATTATTTTTTTAACGAGGAGGTATAACGAGCGAGGCTGAAGACACACAACACCTTAGTAACATAACACCACCAAGCAGGATGTTAAAGCTGAGACCCAATACTGCAAAGTTAAGTTAAGGTACGAAGGTGATCCGATCCTCTATATTTCTGACACTAAGATGGAGAAATAATACTGAAAACTGTATGATGTTATGGAAATAATTTTATCCTCTCCGTCTATAGTTTAGCTGATTGTTGATATTCCTCCTTTCCCTTATAGGTTAAATATTTTAAGCATAAGGTATTTCCCTCCTGATTCCACTCTCATCATAGGATTAAAAGTATTATTCATAACCTTTTTCTTTTTCTTTCGCGGTTCATTTCACGGATAAACAAATCCATTATAAGTGTAGATTTCATGCTCTTATTTCATGGTTAATTTTGAACGGCAGAGTAAAATTATGACATTAAAATCAAGCACAACACTATCACATTTCAAAAATACATCGAAAAAAATTTGCCTTTTTCGACAAACCAGTAAATATGACGATTTTAAAAGTAAGATTATAAGTAAATTGATTAAAAAAAAAACACAATCATTAAGTTTTCAAAGTACAGCAAGCATAAGTATGATGACCTAAATGGATAACAGTGATTTAAAATGTTATCAAATTCACTTTATCGACTATCTATTAACAAATTATTGGAGAAAATGGATACTAGAGGTTACAGGGAAAGAATGTTATACTGTATCAAATTTCGCAAGCAAGTCTTTCACCTCTCTGCTCCTAAAACTTTCTACCACAACTTTCCTCTCTTCCTCTTTTATCCTCCTCATCCTTAAGCCTTTCCTCTTCTTCCTCCATCTCCTCTCCATCAACTTTCTTCTCCTTTCTTTTTCTTCCTACATTTTCTTTT
>JAXIVD010004362.1:32500-35000 GCA_036785275.1 Cancer borealis | reverse complement strand
GAGAAAGGAAGAGAAAGTGGGAAGCGAAACGGAAGGGTAGAATTGCATGAAAGCTTCAGAAACTCAAGCCCCTGAAGAGAACTTACTAACATACTAACAGCCAACAGAACACACGAGACAGCACACTGACACACCATCGAGTAATGAGTGGCATAATAAAACAAATTTGAGGGAGGGAAGTGAGGGAAGCAAGCACCTCAAAATCTTCCATAAATTTGTGACCCTCGCCTCTCCTCTGGGTGTACCGAGGCAAGGACAGAGCTCTCCTAGGCAGGGAAGAGAAGGCAATTTCTGAGGGAGCGTTGGAGAAAAGTGCATGAAAGCGTTGTAAGTCCTTTAACGAACTGCAGCCAAGATGATCTGTCGGGAAGGGAAGGGAAGTAGGTGACGCTTTTCCCCTTTACTGAACCTGCCTTGGCGTGTCTCTTATCAGTAGAAGAAACCTCACAGGACAGTTACCTCGGATATTCTAAATAGATTTATGACCTCTGTGAAACCATCCTAAGGTCAAGTTTAGAGTTGAATTTTCTTTTCTCCTTTTTATCATTCTTTTATACCGGTTTTTTGAGGATTAGCGAAAATTTGATGATTTTTCGAAGCTAGAAGCTCCAATATCACTCCAAAAAACTTTTCTCCGAGTCTTCCTAAGTCACTGATTGGAAACTCTCAGGTTGATTATAGAGGACACAAGTTTGTTTACATATTGTCATCCGTGAGAACGAGAGCGTGAAGCAAGCTACTACATACACACACACACACACACACACACACACACACACACACACACACACACACACACACACACACACACACACACACACACACACACACACACACTTGGATGGATAAATTAATGAATCGATGAAAGAATTGGATTATTTTCTGTTCCCCGTCGCAAAACATTATAACGCAACACTAACGTAACCTTGACAACATTATAGATTCAATTCACATGCAAGAAAATACCGAACAGAAGAAAAAAAAAAGATAGTACAAAAATATCTTACTGCAGAAGAGAGATGGTAGATTTCATTTAACTTTTAGGTCAAATAAACAGTTTGCTAAGAATTTCCAAGACCAAAATAAATAAAAAATCAATCTTCACACAGCTCTGGCACACATCTTAAACATTAATACGCCAAATAAATATAATCAACAGAGTTTTAGTGCCAGAAATACGGTGTTGGTGAGATGAATGAAGATGACAGGCTGCAAAACACTGCCTGGAAACACACACCTCCGCACGTCTTGCTTCCAAGTAACGTACCAGAAGAATGAAAACACCTCCCTCACCGCTCTCACTCTCTTCCTCGATGCAACGCCGAAAACAAACTCACACAACATCAACACAAAAATTCATTACATGCATTTCAGCGTGATGCGATCCTCTTACGGCGATAAAAACGTTGGAAAAAAGGTAAAACTTGAAAATAATATATAGATAATAAGTCTTTACTGCTCCTGAATTCACCGAGTAAACAGCTGACGGTGCATTGTCGCTTTTTCGTAAGTGTGTGTGTGTGTGTGTGTGTGTGTGTGTGTGTGTGTGTGTGTGTGTGTGTGTGTGTGTGTGTGTGTGTGTGTGTGTGTGTGTGTAAGGGGGAGGGGGAGTGTAGGCGTGTGTCCGTATGTAAGGTTGTAAAAGTTTGTAAAAATAAACAATTGAATAATTTTTTCACTGTGCAGTGGCTCTTTCGTCCCAGGGAATTACATGAGAGAGAGAGAGAGAGAGAGAGAGAGAGAGAGAGAGAGAGAGAGAGAGAGAGAGAGAGAGAGAGAGAGAGAGAGAGAGAGAGAGAGAGAGAGAGAGAGAGAGAGAGAGAGAGAGAGAGAGAGAGAGAGAGAGAGAGAGAGAGAGAGAGAGAGAGAGAGAGAGAGAGAAAAAAAAATACAGCGTAGGGAGGACAACATTTCTCATTTTTCTTCTATTTTTTAGATACTCAAAGTAGCAAACCTAAGTGTCTCAAGATATCACCTGATAATTTATGATACGTTTCCTTTAATAAATCAACACCAAACACTACTGTACATCACGGTGTCCATATACACGTCCGGGAGAGTATGTTAACTTTTATATACTACAAAAAAAAAAAAAGAAACATCGAAACAGATTGAAAAGTTAATCAGCCATACAATGCAATCATGTAGTTAATTATCCTCAGAGAAATGGCAATATACGACAAAAAAAACTTGTTAATTACCTTCCTCCATCAGACATTCAAAGGTGATTTTCAGAATATGAAATAAAAAATCAAGCGAAGGAAATTATGATATCAACATATAAGTGTGAGAAAGGAAGGAAGGAAGGAAGGAAGGCAGTGGTTTTCAACGCCTTTCTGTAACGCTAAGGTGACTTGGTGCTTCTAACACACACACACACACACTAGATCACCAAACTCATACTTCTAGTCAGTCACAACACCAAATGTTTTCATGCGAGTTAAAACGAGCTAACAAGGGAATACATACGCACGGTATAGTCAGCCCAAAGAGAGCGAAG